>CANXYC010718274.1:0-12597 GCA_948193065.1 Aleurites moluccanus
GGTTACTTGATAGAAGTAGGTTTGATATATCTTGAGAGAGAATATTAAATAAATTAGAAAAACTTCAGCTTGTAAAAATCAATTTTTGTCTTGGTTAGATTAATATATTAGTATACATTGAATTGATTAGGTGGACCAATAGTCTTAGCTATCTCAAATTATTATTAATTATTTGATTAGTTAATTAATATTTATTTGCTTTTAATTCAGATTTTTGATTTAATTATTCAAATTCCAATTTAATTCGAGTTTCTAAATAATTTTAGATTAATCATAGCTTTAATACTTGTTTTATTAAATCCTAATGGGAACGATATTTTTATACTACTTGATAACTAATATACTTGTTAGGGTTATAAATTTATAACGATCAAGTTTTTGGTACCGTTGCCGGGGATTTAATTCTAAAATAATATTAGAGCTTGTTGATCTAGATTAATTTAGATTGTTTTTAGTTTTATTTATTTATTTAATTTTTGTTTTAGTATTTTTGCTTTGTTCAGGTTAACTAGTGTATGACTCACACTAGTAGAGGGGAATTAGCAATTTTCGATCCGAAAATAGAAAGAGCTTTTCTGTCACGACCCGTTTTTGGATCGCGACGGTCTTAAGGTGCGGAAGATGCTGAGGCTACCATCACCCGTAGAACCCATCAATCACATCAATCCTATAACAATATTGCAGCGGAAATATATCTTACACATCATCAATCACATAATAATAAATATAGCCAATCACTCACATAACACTATCATACTGTCACTCTGTCATTCATTATGTAATTCTCTGAAAATATCACAATCATATCGTTAATAATCTCCAATATTCCCATACATACATGTTCATACTCTAACTATACCATACAAAACCCATAGAGTAGCTAGGATATGAACATATAAAATAATACAGTGTTCTTAATATTACACTGACACAAGATATGCAAAATCCACAGAGAACCAAAAGAGATGTGATATCTGCCTCCTACTCTGCACCTGAGAGGGCAAATAGTGAGAGGGTGAGTATATATAATACTCAGTGAATATAATATGCATCAACAAATAACATATAATGAAATATCAATAAGCAGTAAGTAGATGAAATAATGGATCAAACTGCCCATAATGTTTGTAATACAGAATCAAATACAGAATATGACTGTAAGTAAACAAGCACATCAATGAAGTACATATCACATGGACAAGATGGAAATGATAGATATAAAGCTATGAAATGCATAGAAATGTACCAAGTACAAATCACTATATATATATATATATATATATATATATATATATATGACTAGGACATCCCTTCCTAGTACAGGGTATCAATCAATACAATGTGTATAAGGCCGACAGTATGAACTCACTACCCTATCAGAACGGCAGCTCTGTCAAATCACCTCGGAGTCAATAGAAGCAATAAACACATCAATAGATACCATTTCAAAATAATGGCATCAACAATATCAATAACTCATCAGAAATTAATTGGATGAGCATAAAGTCAATAAGACATCAAGAATAATCGATTAAACGATGACCAAAGGTCTAATGACCAAAAATGGGAACAAACATTATTTGGTCATTTGCGGCCAAAATGTGAGATAATTGGCATGCCATTGTCATTGGCGACGGTGGCATTCAAATGGTTGGCCTACGAATTTTTTGGCATGGTTTTGGTGTAATATTGACATTGCTCCAATTATCAACAAACATACATATGAAAAGCAATTTATAGGCAACAATTACAACTCAATATTCTTCATCAAAGGCATCAAATAGGCATGAAAAATAAATCCAAAAGCCAAGCACAAAAAATCAAGCAAAATACCATAATAGGGTTCGGCCAAAAATATTTTTATCAATTTGGCATGTAATTTGATGCATAGAAGACTCACCTATCACTCCAAATCACCTAGAACAATAGCTTTGCCACCCAATTCCTCAATTCCTCGATATAGGCCAAAATCGGCTATTTTCTCCAATTGAATTTTCTACAACAATACGAACATCAATTAATACCCAATTAACTTATTCTATAGCCAATTTACACATCTTAACTCATATGCATAAAATCAAACCTTACAACTTCACTTTATGGTTTGAAAATTGGGAAAAATTGTTTAATGCATCAATTGATGCAATTAAACCATTTACCCAATCCCATCAACATCTAAACAGCCTAATTAAACCATAAAATCAAACAAATAAACCACTTATCCAAAAATCCCCTTTTGGCCAAAATTTCTTCCTTGATGTTCTTTAATTTTTCTTGATTTTCTATGGTAAATTTTGATAGATTAAGATTTGTATGGTTTTAGTTTTAGGTTTCCAACAACTTCTCTTCACAAAATCAAAACAAAAATTGAATTGGAAAAGATGAATGGAACCTACTACCAAAGGAGAAGAAAATGAACAAAAAAAATTTCTAAGGCACCTTTATATAGTAAGACAAAAATGGCAAATTACGCTTTCAGTCCTCCAACTTTCCAAAATTTGCTTTTGGTCCTTTTTCGCTCGATAATTCATTCCGATAATTTCATCAGGAATTTGATTTCAAAGTGAATGTTCAAACATCTTATTTTTATTAATATTAATTAATAAAAATAGTTTCAAAGCCGTTCTAAAACTCAGACTGCCGAAATTCCACTATTCCCCCGAAAATTCCCTTTATTTACGGTTTTGACATTGCTTACTTTATCAGTGTTCTTAAACATTTTCTCATATTTCTTTTTACTATATTCACACATGAATATGCATTATCATTTACCCTCAATCCAAATTCAGAAATTCATTCGTCGACAGTACTGCATTTTTACGGCAGCTATATCCGTATCAACGATTTTCGAAAAAGTTTTTCGTTTTCGCTCTAACTGAGTTTTCAAAATTATCCTTAGCTATTTTGATAATTTTAATCCACATAATGAGAACTTATTTCACAAAAACTTGTTATGCATATTTTTAGGGTATTACATTTTCATACCTTGCAAAGAGCTAATAAATAAGAAGACAAAGAGGAAGAGAAAGTTGAAGGAATAAAGGAAGAGATGGAGAATGAAGGAAATGCAAACCAATCTCTCATGGAATATGCTTGTACAATTAATGGAGCTACCTCTAGCATTAATAGGCCAACTATTCAAGCCAATAATTTCAAAATCAAGCCTGCTATCATCCAGATGATTCAGACAAGTGTACAGTTTAGTGGACTACCGAGTGATGATCCTAATGCACACATTGTTAATTTCATAGAAATTTGTGACACATTCAAGCATAATGGAGTTAGTGATGATGCAGTTAGACTTAGACTCTTTCCATTCTCACTACGTCATAAAGCTTAGGATGGGCTTAACTCACTACTTGCATGCAGTATCACTACATGGGCTGATTTGACTCAGAAATTTTTAGCTAAATTCTTTCCTCCCTCTAAAACTGCAAAGATGAGAAATGACATTACTACTTTTATACAGTTAGAGAGGGAATCATTATATGAGGCATAGGATCGATTCAAGGAGATGCTTAGAAAGTGTCCTCATCATGGAATACCAATATGGCTTCAAGTCCAAATTTTTTATAACGTTATAACACATTCTAATCGTTCAATTATTGATGCAGCTGTAGATGGCACAATTATGAGAAAATCTCTAGCTGAAGCATATGATCTAGTGGAAGAGATGGCATCCAATAGCTACTAATGGAATAATAATAGAGTTGATCGAAGGGGATCTGTAGTGCACAATATGGATTCCTTTACTGCTTTATCTGCTCAAATTACTAATTTGACAAAAAAATTAGACGATCTTAGTGTCACAACAATGAATGTTTCAACCTATGGTCCATGTGACCTATGTGGCCAAATATGGCATATAAGTTCCAACTGTCAGGTAGGAAATCCCTTTTCTTCCAATGAAAATGCTAATTTTGTTTCTCATGGTGGTAGGTCGAACTTCACTCCATATTCGAATACCTACAATCCAGGGTGGAGTAGCCATCCAAATTTTTCTTGGAGTAACAACCAGCAAAAGGCAGCACCGGGATTTCAACAACAATAACCACCATAAGAAAAGAAGGGAAATTTAAAGGACTTTATCATTAAGTTCATTAATAATGTTGAAGTTAAATTTCAAAATCAAGAGGCATCTATTAGGAACTTAGAAGTCAAAGTGGGACAGCTAGCTAGCATGATTTCGAAAAGAAAGGAAGGACAACTACCAAGCAATACCAAGAAAAACCCAAAAGAGCAAGTTAATGCAATCATCTCAAGAAGTGGAAAGGAAATTGAAGAGCAAATAAAGGAAGATAGCCAAGTACATCAACCAAAGATGAAGGTTGATGAGCCACTAAAGGAAATTGAAGGGAGTAAGCTTAAACTAAATTTAGATTCCATTAAACTTCCTCTCCCATATCCCAAAAGAGTTTTAAAGAATAACTTGGACAAACAATTTGCTAAATTTTTGGATGTATTTAAAAAAGTACATATTAACATTCCTCTTTTAGATGTAGTTGCACAAATGCCAAGTTATGCCAAATTCTTAAAGGAAGTAATTTCAAACAAAAGGAAGTGGGAGGATTATGAAATGGTGAAGCGGAATGAGGAGTGCTATGCAATTTTGCAAAATAAATTACCCCCAAAGCTCAAGGATCCAGGGAGTTTTTCTATTCCTTGTACTATAGGAGATGTTGATTTTGAAAGAGATTTATGTGATCTAGGTGCTAGTATCAATTTAATGCCATATTCTATTTTTTCAGAAACTTGGATTGCATGAACTAACACCTACTACTGTTACTCTATAATAGCTGATAGAAGTATTAAATATCCTAGGGGAATAGTAGAGGATGTTTTAGTCAAAGTGGTGTGAGGCCTCGCCCGAACACTCCTCCAGCGGATCTAAGGGATCGAGAATGCTCTCATTTTTTGGGACGATTTCTCACGGAGGAGGCGGCCTTAGTGCCTTTTGAAAATGATTTTGATGTTTTGAAGTCGCCACCTTAAGTTATTTTTGGTTGGGAAAATTTAAGGTAAAAACCCATTTTGGACTCCAATTTTATCCCAAAGGAAAAATAAGTGCAATAGTTTTTGAAACCAAAGAGGATTCGGGGACTAGGTTTTCGGTTGAACTTGGCTTCTAATTTTAACCTTGATTTAAAATATTTTCATGAGCAGTTTAAAGAATGAGATATGTAGATGCATGAGTAGGTTAATGAATAGATGAAAATGATAAAATAAAACAGTAAAGCAGTTAAAAGAGCGGTAATTAAATTATTACAATTCAAGAATCTCAAAATATGGGATATCAACTCTAACCCTTATGGGTTCTAGGTCAATCACACATTCCCCAAATAATACATTCAATAAAGAAGTTAATTAATAGAAAAGAAATCGCTTTGACCTTCTTGGATTTGAAGCCCTCACGTAGCTTGTCTGCGTATCCTGTTGAATGGGAATCAAAACCCACAGAGTTTTTTCTTCTTGCGAAGGAGGGTTGATTTATGCCCAATTTATCATGTTTTAATTCTTTATTTTGATGCTCTATCAAAGTAAAGAAGATGAGTTAGGAGACGATACCTTCTCCTTTGCTTTTTAAGGAGGTGGCGATTGGATTGCTCGCCTGGATCGGAGCTCCACTTTGGATTGATTGAAGCTCGGAAAGATGGTTGGATTGTCTTTTATCTGATTTCTTTGGAAAGGTGGTGGTCTTATTGCTTGCTCTGATCGGAGCTTTACTGGGGATCGATTGAGGCCCGGGAAGACGGTTTGATTGTCTTTTATCTGATAATTCAAAACAAGCAAATCAATAGAAGTGATTTTGTTAGAAATAATTTTGAGGCTCCACACGTCTCGAATTTGGTCCTTTTTTAGTTCAAAGAGAACTTAAAGAAAATGGGCCCCACACGCCCCGAATTGATTATTTTTTAAACTCAAATAGAGTTAAAGAAATAAGATGAAATCTATGTATGAGAGAGAATAGAAGAAATCTGAGAAGGAAAATTTGACTTCAAGTGATTTCGGGGTCTAAATTATGAAGAAGGGGGTCTTACATTTATAGGCATAGGGGCTGCCACCAGAGGGGGGGGGGGGGGGTGGCAGTACCGCCCCACAAGGAGGGCAGTAGAACAAAAGACGATCAGCGGTATTGCCAGAGGGGGCGGCGGTACTGCCCCCTAGGGAGGGTGGCAACGCCTTCCCTCGAGGGTGGCGGCCGAGGCCTGGACCCAGTTCTGATGATTTTTGAGTTTGCCGACGTGCACTTGGTTCCAGTGAGTACCGATCGGCTAGGCACGAGTCCGACAGGTGCAAAAAATGAGTGTTCATAGCTACCCCCATCACGACTGTCCATTCTGGATGACAGACATGATGTAGGTGAACCGGGCTGCTCCTATCTGCTTGGAATGAAAGAAATGCATTCTAATCACATCTTGCGAGGTCTGGAGGTGTATGTGTGCAATTTGTCATGCTTCAGACAACTTTCAATTTTTCTGAAATTTTCCTATTTCTGTCATTTTCTGAATTATAGAAGCATTCCAGGTCTAATTTGGGCAAATGATAAGTCGATGAATAGAGAAAAATCATATGAACGCAGCAGAACTGTCGGCACTTGGTTCTGACTTGAACTGCTTTGAAAATGCAAGCTACCTTGTGTTTACCCATAGCAGGAGACATAATAGTCATTTTTAAGATTCTCAAAATCTATAAATAGGGGTGAGGATTTCTCATTCCCTTCACTCTCACTTTCATTTTTCTTTCTCTCTCTCTAGCTTTTCTCTTTAGAAATTTTTACTCTATCTTTCTAGCTTTTCTCTCTAGAAATATTTACTCTCTCTCTCTTTCTAGCTTTTCTCTCTAGAAATCTTTACTCTCTCTTCATGGCTTCACACTCTGGAAGTGCTACTAGTAATAGGGGGCATCATAGCTATGAGGCACCGCGGGATAATCCTGATCCGAAAAATCTGCTCTAGGAACCAGAACAACACGTCTATTGGGACGACAGAATTGTGGTATTTTTTATTATTAAATAATTTTTTTTTTGCTGAGTGAATTCCTTTGTTTGAAAGAACACTATGTTTAGGAATAGGGGCGCTAGATCAAACTTGGCATATCTGGTTGATGCTCTATCAGTCGAAACCCTAGTAAAGTCCTTATTGGAGCCTACTAGTTTTGTATCTTTCTTGAGGGTCAAAACAAACCTTGAGAGCAATGTAGCCTTGATCAAGGCTCTAGCTAAGCGGTGGTGGGATACAACCAACACTTTCCATTTTCCATGTGGGGAGTTGACTGTTACCCAGCTTGATCTGTCAATGCTGACTGGACTACACTTCGGGACCCGTCATCTAGATCTCTGCATTGATTAGACGGTTACCTTCACTCTTAAATATATGATTTAGCTCATAGGTCAGGATCCACCCCAGGATAGCATATCGATACCTCGCATTTGGCTTCAGGCTTGGCTAAGGGATATGGAGCCATTCACTGTTATGCTATTCGATACTGAAATTATAGCTAGGCTGATGATGTTGATTCTGATAGGATGTACATTTGGACACACCCGTCGGGATACTATTAATCTGAATATTTTGCCGAGTTTGATAAACGTGACTCAACTGGGTAGATATGACTGGGTTGGCGCTATTTTGAGCACCATGTACCGGGAGATGTGTGACTTGTCTCAGGGAGCTTTCAACTCCTATGGTGGGACTCACTTTATTTAGGAGGTATGCTCTCCACACTTCCTCTAAAATTCTGCCATGTCTTTCTAACTGTCTGTCTTCAATACTTGAAACAGGTTTGGGCTTATGAGTATTTTCTGATGTTGGCTCCCATTCTTAACAACCCTAGGCTGGATGTCTTCCCAGCTGGTATCCGTTGGAACAGGGAATATTAGACTGACCCTGCGAGTTCAGGACTATCCGAGTAGTTTTTAGCAGCCTCGATACTTTTCAGATATCTTCTGACTTTATTTTTATTATTTTTTACATTTCCTAGTTTATGCTGACCATAACCCTCTTGCAGGTTATGACAAAACCTTATATGGATAGGATGCAGCTGATGCCAGTAGAACTTGATCCAAGTGCCACACTGGCTTGCTCTCGACTGTTGCTTCGCTCTCCATACAACAAGCTATACTACCTAGGAGAGAGAGTCTGAGTTCAGACTATTGGCAGGTGGATAGTTTAGGCACACCCACCAATTGACATGAGGTGGAATATGGATATCCATACCCATGATGAGGCTCACCCTGGTCTTCCTATACATCTATATGTGACTCATCAAGATAATTATAGGATATTTTGTAGCACTCGGCTGATGGGACCTATTAGTGATCCATGTCGATAATTGGGACGTCCATCCAGCTCTGTTGGACCTTCTGCTGCTCGCCAAAGTTGAGCTCAAAGCGTGGGTGCATCAAGAGACCCTTCTTTAGCTGACCCCAACGTTACTCCTAGGACGCGGAATGATCCTGATTGGGTCACCTTGGGCTCTAACTTCTGGATATCTAAAAATATCTTCTACACCAGTGCTTATAAGGAGATGCAAAAATACCATCTTCTAGATGCGGTCCATCCTCTTGCACTAGAGCTACCTGATAACATTGAGGTATGTTCATGCTCTTTTTCTTGGCTTTGCTTTCGAAAATGATCCTTAAGCTTGTAATACCTCCTGGCCTTGCTTTTGGAAATGATCCTTAAGTTTTTGGCTTTTCTTTCTGCAGGTTAATATGGAATAGATTCGTCACACCTATCGTGTGGGACGCAAAATAGAGCTAGCTTTGTTGGGTATGCTGACTCTGCTTGATGTTCAGGCTGACCCACCTCATCAACTTGAGGACCCCCGTTGGTGCCTTTGGAGAGACTAGTGGCCTTCTTGAGCATCTTTTTTTTTGTAGCTCAGTTTATGCTTATTTATGAACAATGATGTAAGGATGATGTTTCATGTCTTCCTTTTGTATGCATGTATTTATGATATTTTAGCTGACTACCCATGTTATGGATGCAACCTAAAAATGTTATGTAATGCTATGTAATTTCAAACTTGAATGCGCTAAAATGCCTAAAAAGTGCCAAGGGATTTTGGAAATGTCCTAAAATGTCCCAAAACCCCTAAAAAATTGAAAATTTCGCAAGAGATTCGTTGAGGAAAAAGGAAGTGTCGGGCAGTGCCACCCCGGTACCGCCATGGCACCTGCAGGAGGCTTGGCAGTGCCACCACTATAAAGGGGCGGTACCGCCCTAGGCTATGGCGGCAGCGCCGATAGTGGGTGGCGGTACCGCCCAAGCTTGAGCGCCTAAGCCAATTTGGGCTTATTTTTTCCTATAAATAGGGGTCCTATTCCTTCTAAAAAGCCATTATGACTCTCATTTTCACTCAAAACTTTCCATGGAACCCTACTACAATCATCATATATTTTTGTCGACCAAAAACCTAGACAAAGTTGAAAAGATTAATTCGGGCAAGTATGAGATCAAATCTGTGCCGACTTTTAGGGGTGTGAAAGTGGATTGGGATTTCCTGAAGGCTTGGATGAGGTTTTGGGATCTTGCTGACCATGTGTTCTGCTTTGGAGCAAGCATGGAGGAAATGTGTCCTACTTTCGATAAATTCAATGCTATACTTGGAAGTAATCTGAATGCTGCTCTAGCTATCCCCGAATACCGGGTTGGATACTTTCGCTCTTTCAAGAGGCTCATTGGATTGGGATAAGAGCTTTCTAGCTCTATGGTCATGGGAGACCAAGACAATCTAACTGCAGGCATAGCTGAGTTTCAATACCCAGAAGATACAGGGGATACGATAAGACAAAAGCACAGAATGACAGCCTTGGTTCTGTGTCTGACTGTTGGATGCCTATTCTTCAGCTCACCTGGCAGGAGAGACGTTCGAGTGATGGAACTGGTTGCTCAGATGGAGTGAGGTTGCACTATTGCCAGTTTGATTTTAGCAGAGACCCTACAGAGCTTGGATGGAAGCTACAGAGTTGAAGGGCCTTGGTCTATTAGCCTAGTCATTTTGCAAGTAGAAATATCTTGTACTTCCTCCTCACATTCTTTACTTCTTTTTAACCCTTTTATTTCTCTTCTAGGTTTGGCTCAAGGATTACCTATAGGTGTTGGCTCCTCCAGATAGGATGCCCTATTCAGCTGCATAATACCACATAAGGAGGGCTTTGATCCGCTTTGGTTCAGAAAAGGAATGGACTGCTTAGGTTTTAGAGTTGGATTCTGGAGATTTGCTTTGGTACTGTTGTCACGGCCTAATTTTAGACCATGACGATCCTAACTTAGACGATACACAAACTCCTATGTTCCTTGGTATATACTCTATCACTGACACATAACATCACAGGTTTGCTAAACCTTTAACTCTGATACCAAATCTGTCACGGCCTAATTTTAGACCATGACGGTCCTAGGGTATGGGTAATGCCAAAGGCGACCAGTACCTCGAAGAACCCATGCTATTATTTTAACTTAACTTTTACAATCATTACTTAACCTGTGATATATTTTAGGTGATAATTTTTTTTAAGACATCATAATACTCATGCAGAAAAACTGACAGAGTTTCCTTGGTAACTCTGACTTAAGCTATCCATTAAACATATAAATTGCACTCCCTATATAACTTACATCCCCTTATAACCTCCATTAATCAATTACAACTCAATATGCACTTCAATATTTTCATTCATAACACATATCATATATGCATCATATCAATTTCTCATATCATATATATGTATAACATATACATTATCAAGTCATATCTGATTACAATTTGATAATTTTAGACACTTTACTTTTAGTCAACCAAACCCTCTATACATTATATACTAAGGAACCTCTATACATAGGAGTGACCTCAAATACATACATCTGTGATCCAAGGCTGGAGATGATATAGCCAATGGATGACTACCTCACTGAGGTCCTGAAAACATACAACCACTGAAGGGGTGAGTATAACATTATACTCAGTGAGTCAATATATATATATATATATATATGTGTATGTAATATTATTCAAGACAGTCACATCTATCCGTTAATGATATGTAAATATGAATACTAGAAATAGCATGAGGAAATACATATCATGAAACATAATGCATATAATATAACAGGAGCCTTTAACATGTTATATTGTATCATATAGCAAACTATAACTTCACTTCTCTTCCATCACATAAATCTCCCTTTACATCATTTCCAACCTCAACTCTCTATGGCATAGGGAATTTACCCCTCCCTAACAGAGGTTATATCAGATATCTGTGATCATAGCCGATGGTTTATTTCTACACCATCGAAGTAGTCCTGTTATAACATATTATATGCAGATGTTTCATATAGCATAAACATATTAAAATAAGTCTCAAATAGGACTTAAATGATGATATATATCATTATAAGACCTAAAGAAATGGTTTGGCTCAATTTCATATTTTTACCCGCCGGGGCCCAGTTTGCGCTGCCACAACTGGCTCCCAAATTACGGGTTCGTTTTTCATTTTTCAGGCACTTTATGGTTTACCTTGAAATCAATATTAACATGGAATTTTCTTTATATCAATAACAAGTATATATATATAATAGACAATTAGGCTTGGTTTCAGGTCAAAAAGCCTTTTAGAATATCTTTTATAGCAATTCAAAATTTGTGCCAATTATAGGCATTTCGGTAGCTCTGTTTTAGGTTAAATTGACAAAATTGCTCAAATGTGGATCATTAATGGTTTTCAAGCAAGGATATCATTTCATATGCATAAATGCATGACTTATGAATGAATAATACATCAATCATATATATAGACTCACCTCTATCAAAAACTTCCACTATTACTCAACCAGGCCTAGCCAGCCCGTAATTCCCCGTCCGCAGCCCTAGCTTGGGACGATTCTTCTATAACAACCAAATTGGTCTTATAAGACTCATACCCACTGTAAACCATATTAAATCACATATAATATCATATTAAAGCACATCAGTATGCATAAACATATATCAACACACATTGACCCATATTGCACTTTAAAGGCTCTATATCACTCTTTTAACACTTTTCATACCTTTTATGCATCAAATGCATTTCTATTATCATATATCATTCACATTACACATATTCATCATTATTATGCTAAGTTATGAACTTCCAAACACTTAGCTCAATATTCCATACCAAACATATACAAATTTCCAATTATGCTTTCAAATCACTTATACCATTCAACCTTCCCACATTTAACCTTATACATTTCAATCATTTATACCATTATACTATATTCAAATCTTAGTTCCTCATTTGCATTTACCTAACACCTTAAAGTAATAAAGTTCATATGTTATCACTTTAATGGAAATCATTCCATTCTTCCATTTTTCAACACCAATCAAACATACAACATTTATAAACATCAAATGCATTACATATAATTATTTAAACCTATCAAATATCAAAGCACTAAGGCATTATTCATTCTTCCATGTTTTAGCCAAACCATGTTTTTCTTCAAAGGAATTCATTTCAAACATTTAGCCATTAATTCATATTAAACACATCAAATATACATCATTCATACCTTTAAAACCATTTAAACATCAAAA
>CANXYC010718302.1:0-17395 GCA_948193065.1 Aleurites moluccanus
CTATCCCATATTTTTTATATATATATATATATATATATATATATATATATATATATATATATATATATATATATATATATATATATCATTGTTCTATCTCATTTGCTTTGTCATGCATATAGATTCACTGAGTATCTTATATACTCACCTTTTCTTGTTTACCCATTTCAGGAGAGGAGTAGAGTGCAGAATCCTGTCATCTATCATCCGGGGATTTCTGCTGGCAGTCTGATGTATATACTTTTATTCAGTATTATTATTTTGATGTTCATAATCTAGCTGCTCCATGGGGTATGTATGAGTTAGCTAGGAAATGAACATGTAGATATGATATTTGATGATATATGAGTTATATGGTGATTATATGATATGATATATGGATTATTATAGCCAATTGCAGTAAATGACAGAATAAATTACAGAATAATAGAATGGATCGTAACTAACTAAAATGGATATTATATTGTGGTTTATAGATTATGCAGATGATATTGGGTTCTACGGGTGCCGGTCGCCATTGGCATCTCTCGTACCCTATGACTGTCGCGATTCGGAAACGGGTCGTGATAATTTAGATTTCAAACTGGGGAATCAAAAGACTTATTTTAATTTATACTTATTTATAAAAATAGTTTCAGAGTCATTCTAAAACCCAGACAGACTAATTTCCACTATTCCCCTCGAAGTTCCATTTATTTATGATTTTGCCATCAGTTACTTTTTCATTGTTCCTAAATGTTTTTCACCTCTTTATTTTTATCAAAATTACACTTGCATTTATATGATTTTTTATCCCCTGGTGAAAATCAGAAATTCATCTGTTGACCGGATAGTTAATTTATCGGCAGTGTTCCCGACACCGATGATTTTTGGAAAAGTAATTTGTTCGTTTTCTAACTGTATTTCTAAAAGTATTTCCTATCATTTCAATGCCTTTAAACCATATACTAAGAATTAATTCATGCATATAAGTTATGACTTTCTAGGGTATTACATTCACGGTCTACTTGGGCTTTAAAAGTGATTTTAGATTTGCCACGGTCTACTTGGACTCTGAAAATTATTTAGATTTGCCACAATCTACTTGGGCTTTTGAAAATTATTTTAAGGGTTGCTTAGTCTTTGGAAAATGATTTTTGTGTTATGCAATTTGAAAAGGGTTTGATGCAATGCAATTTGAAAGGAGTTGGATGCAATGCAATTTAGGATGCCCTAAATTATAAAGAATTTGAGTTCAAGAAGTCAAACCTTTATTGTTAATGGTTCTAATCTTTTCCTCTATTTATGCAGTCTTCTGCATATTAAATTTGTCATACTTACCAGATAACTCATAGAATGGAGCTGGCTTCGTATGGATATTTAGGAGGAACGGCTTTGCCGGCCAAAAGATACATGTCTGTGCTATCTAAGGGACCATCAACTTGTGCTTTCATTCATTTTTATGTCATATGTTAGTTCCAAAAAAATTGTAGGATGATGTATAATGCCATGAATTTATGGATGTCATGCATGTTATGTATGTATGATGATATCTTTTGGGATGATCTAATGCTAGACCCCCTATTTAATGAGATGCACACATTTCATGCGATTTTGAATGATTCATGCAACTAATATGAAAATTCAATGTATTGAAAAAGCAAAGTTATACAATGAAACATAATTTCATGGATTGAAATGTCCCATTTTTTAGGGAAGGTGATTTGGGAGAAGGGTAGCTTGGTCACTTTGGTAGTTTTTGAGGGTGAGAGATTTCAGCTTTCTAGTTTGGCCTTGATTTGGCTAAAAGGAGGTTTTGACGATACTATGAGATTGGTTGCTAATTGGAGTCATACTAAGTCTGATTGAGTATGAAGGATTATTGAGGGTGATGCTTTAGACTGATTTAAACCGTGCTCAATTTAGGTCTATGGATTCATTTTGGATGGCTAAAGTCAATTTGGCCTCGAGTGGATTAGTCTTGTCAGATTGGTTGAGATCATATAGGAAAGGCTATGGTCAGATTTGTTCCTTGAATTTTATTGGTCTTTTCATATTGGTTCAAGTCATCTAGGTAAGGTTATGGTTAGGTTTGGCCTGGAGTTTGGTTGGTCCCATCATATTGGTTCAGGTTATCTAGGTAAGGTTATGGTCAGGTTTGCCCTAGAGTTTAATTAGTCCTGTCAGGTCGGTTGAGGTTGTCTAGGAAAGGCTATGGTCATATTTGGCCTTTAGTTTGGTTAGTCCTATTAGATTGGTTCACGTAAAGCTGTGGTCAAATTTGGCCTGGAATTTGATTGGTCCTATCAGATTGGTTAAGGTCTTCTACGTATGGCTATGGTCAGATTTAGTCTTGAGTTGGACTAGTCTTGTCAGATTGGTTAAAGTTTTCTAAGTAAGGTTATAGTCAGATTTGGCCTAGAATTTGATTCTCCTAGTAGGATGGTTCAAGTTAGCTAGGCTATGGTCAAATTTGGCCTTGAGTTGATTGATCATATGCAACAGGGTTTTTCTATTGTTGGCGTCATTTTGGGTTGTGTCCTTGCACAGCTTAGATAGTCGTTGTAGGACTGAGGGTCTCTGATCGGTTGGCCTGATCATCCTCTAGGTAAGAAAATGATTCTCCCTTCAGATAATTTTTCTACTTTCCTATTTGTTTGTCTTTTTCTACTTTTCTTCTCTTCTACTTTTTATGTTCTCTTTGTTTTATTTTTCTCAATTTCCTTTTTGTTTGAACTAATTTTCGATTGAGCCACCCTCTCAAGTTTTCAACTCAACAATTGCTTTTTTTCTCTAACTTTTGACTAAGTTGCTCTTTCAGGTTTTCGACTTGATGGACTACTCTAATTTTTGCCTAAGCCACACTTTTAGGTTTTCAACTTAACAAGCTCTTTTCTTTTTAATTTTCCTCTCTGTTTGGAATCTAATCTCATTACCTTCTCATGTTTGGCTCTGGCTTAGCTCCAAAGGTTGTCTAACAATAATGCTGATTTATTCTGATTGAGTTTTTCTAACGACTCTGAAAATTTTGACACATACAAAATGTAGGTCAGAAAATTTATCTGTTTACTTGTTAGGTACATCCTTGGTTAAGGACATGGATGTCTAAGGACAATTAGGTCCAAGGGGCACTAGTCTAACAGCTCAATCATCATCTAGGTAAGAAAATGATTCTACCTTTAGACATTTTGATTTCTTTCTGGGTGGATCTCGATTTGCTTCGACTTATAGCAGATGTGGATATGATGACTTTCTGAATTGGCTTTCAAGGACTTTGCACAATTTGGATAATCGCTACAGGACTGAGGGGTTATGGTCAGTTAGCACGTTGATTCTCTAGGTAGGAAAATGATTCTCCCTTCGAATAATTTTTCTACTTTTCTTTTTGTCTGTTTTTTTTTTTTTTTTTGCTTTTTCTGGATTTTTACTTTTTTCTAAATTTTCCTTTCTACTTGTGATCTGATCTCGTTCTTTTCTCAGGTTTGGCTCAAGGAGAAAGTATGGCATATTGAGAAGATAAAGAGAGTTACTCTAACTCGTGGGCTAGAGAGGGACTCGAAGACTGAGGGAGGTGTTAGACCTACGGCTAGGACGGTGTCAAAGGGAGTTTTGACTATAGAGTATAGTGCAGCTAGGATAGGGATGTCTGATGCTCTGATGGACAGCGACAACTTGGATGAGATTAGAGACATTCACCTTAGAAGAGCGAGAGCTTAGACAGTTTTACCAAATCAACTATTTTCGCTTTAGGTTTATTCTCTTATGTCTGACTTCTAAACTTATATTTTGGATTTTTGGGTTCTCTTTCATCTGACTTTTTGATTTGGATGGACTTGTCCAATCATAAATTGTTATTTGATTAGATGATGAGACATGATTTTTAAATGAGACAGGATTTCTAATGAAATTGTATTTAGACGTGACATGATTTATGACGAGTCATGATATTTTGTATACTTTTATCACCAAAGATGATTATGGTGAATGATACATGATATGATATCTCCTCAATTGCTGCTTGACAGGTTTTGCATGCTCATTCTGTGAACTGCTATGCTTAGATCAATATCCATTGTGTCTTTGGGCTCCCATGCGAAACAATCCATAAACTCTTTGATTACCCTGTACAAGGTTTTTTTTTTATCAAGACATGATGATGTAGTATAGGTGATTTTTGATTTATCATCTTGTCACGACTCAAACTGGGAGCAGCGATGGTCCTAGGGTATGGGTGTTGCCTAAGCTACCAGTACCACGAAGAACCCAATTGACTATACTATATGGCATGCAATTCTTATAATCAGCTTAAATATGCTGCAGAAATTTTGACAGCATCTCCTTTATAATATGACTATGCCTAGCTATAAAACATATAAATAACACTTCCAATATTCATCAACCTTAATACTCAAATCAATGATCCCTCTGAATCTCCAATATCAACTCAATATATACATATCTGTATATCAAATCATTTCCATTTATAGTATAACATATATATATCCGCAATATAATTTATATGCAAAACTATAAAGATGCAAACACACATATAAACATGTCATTCCTTAATTTACAGTACCATGGAACCTCTATACTGTACAAATATTTACATATGCTTTTGGAGCTTGATTATTATATGTTCAGGTAGTATAATTTCAAGGTGGGAGTAGAAGGTGCCAATGGAATTCACATGCCTCACTGCAGACTTGAAAATTATAAACCACTAAGGGGTGAGTATAAAAATACTCAGTGAATCCATATGTATAAAAATGCAGTAGTTGTCCATAATATCATGATTGCCCATATATGGCATGTAGAATCAATATAAGATAACCAGGAAATGTTGATACAAGAATCTGTATAAGTATACATGTAAATATCCATATAAGAATTTATGTAAGTATTCAAATACATATCCATATAAGTATTCAATGTATAAGTCAACACACATATGATATAACAGGATTGGGTTCAATGATAAGTGGAATCGCACTAACTGTAATTCAATACATAAGCACTATCATAAAGTGCACTAAGGAATATAACATCCCTCCCTAATAAGGGTCCCATAAACACACGCCACTTTACGTAAAGATGATATGCCCTTACACTAGAGAATATAACATCCCTCCCTAGCAAGGGTCCTATAAACACCAGTGTGCACATAGTCGATGGAATTACACACTACACCATCGAGGTAGCCCTGTTATAATACCATATGGGTATATCTACATATAACAATAAATATAGCATAAATGGAACTCATATAGCTGTGAACCAATCATATATATATATATATATAATGAATATTAGAATAAATTTGGGTAATGTCAAAAAAGTATCCGGCGGGGCACAATTGCGCTGCCGCAACTGTCACTCCCCATTACGGCTCCGTTTCGGGATTTTTGAGTAGTTTCTAGTTAACTATGTTACCAAAGGATTTAGGTGGACCATGAGGTACCGTTTTAAAGCTTAGGCCAAGACTAGAAGATTGGGCCAAGTAGTGGCCTAATTGGCTTTCTAGATTTCATTTTATGGACAGACAAAGTTTAGGTCATTATAGGTCATTTCGGAGGGCTTATTTATGGGCCAATTTGCACTGTATGTACTATAAAATATCAAATGTTGTTTTATTAGTCCAATTGACTTTTTATATGATATATGATGCAAATCATGCATGAATATACATAAGGACTCACCTTTAACACAAGTAAACCTATTTGCCCCCCAATATTGCTCCCAAGCCTTAGTTGGCCCGCCGTTCAACACTCCAAGCTGGAGTACTTGACGATTCACCTATTTTCACATATAATACTCCAGTAAGACTTATAAACATTACATAACACATAATACACATCAAATCACATAAGGCATACACATTATACCCTATAGATCTCACTTTGCACATTTTCCATATTTGAACTTATACATTTCTATTACTTACACGATTAAACCATATTCAAACCTTACTTTCCAAATTGTATCAACCTAACACATTAAACTAACAAACTCAATATTGTTTAACCTAAATGGAACTCATTCCATTCATCCATTTTTCAACACCAATCCATCAAATAACTTATATATGCATCAAATGTATAACATTTATGCATTTAAACCTATTAAACATCAAAGCACTAAACACCATTCATCATCATCGCATTCGGCCAAAATGAGTTTTCTTCCAAATGTATTTCTTTCCATCATTCAACCATTAATTCATTACATACATATCATTCCATCATTTAAACCTAAAAAATCATCAAACTATCAAACCATTTTCAAGCTCCTCACATTCGGCCACTTTGGTTTTCCATTCAAATGATTTTGTTTCAATCATTTAACCACTAATTCAGGCTAAAAACATCAAATAAACATCATTTGAACAAAAATATCCATCAAAACAACACTTTGATTCATAATTCTTCCTATTAGGGGTTGGTTTCCAACTTTTGATTTTCCTTCCATCCAAAACATATTTTTGTTACTAATTAACATCAAATAACATCTTAAGAACACAATTAAACCAAAAGAATCACAAAATCACTTACTTTACAAATAGTTCTTCAAAAACTTCAAAGGATTGATTTGTCCCTTTTTCTTGTTTTTCCTTTGAATCTATGGTTATATTTGTGTTTAGAATGATGGAATTAACAAGGTTCCATCAAAAAATGAAAGAAAACAACAACCTAAGGTGAAGTTCAATGGTGGCCGAAATGAAGAATAGAGGAGAGAGAAAGTTTGGTTGGTGATTTTGATAAGGAAGAAGAAGAATGATGAATAGGTGGGAAAAATCAACTTTAAATATCAATGGTGCAATCCTATGTTTTGAGTTTATGGTGCATATGGTGAAACCTAGCTATCCAACCATCCATTTCTTCATCTTTTCATCCAATGGTTTGATTTAGATAAGCCTACAAGGATTCCATAGGTTTGCATACACAATATAAGTCCATAATGCATAGGAAAAGACTAAACTACCCCTAGTTCAATTGAAATCCCAAATCGAGCAGCTTTGCCCGGGATTATTTTCTACCGGGTTTAATTCTCCAACTATTATTCATTTAAACATAATATCATCATTTTCATGTCCTAATATTCTTTTTTACCTTCAAATATGTTATTTATTCCATAAAAACTCGAGGGGTGTGAAATGACCATTTTGCCCCCAGTTCACCAAAAATCCAAATTTACTTGATTTTGTACTAACAGCCTTTAAACCTCTTCTATGCATATAATCACTTCATATAACATGCGTATCTATCAATTTCATGCATAAATACATAACATTCACAAGTCCAAATTAAAGAAAAAATTTCCCCCTAAGTTCCCCTTTTATGGTTCAGGTTAGGTTTAGGCTTACATGTTACACATCTACGCCAAGATTAATTAATTCTTTACTTTCTTTTTTTTCTTTTTTGTTTCATTTTTTCTCCTCTTTTTTTTTTTATATATCTCATTCAAATTGAATTTATGAAAACACAAGCATTTACCATAAAAGATCAAATTCTTCATTACAGATAAAAAGTCTCATCATTACTGGTTACATCATAGTTAAAGGATAAACTAGGTTCAAAAGATGAATAACATGCAATTGACTCAGGTTCAGATTATGACTTGACTCTAGACTAAAAAAAGAAGAAAAAGACTCAAATTACTCAAATTTTGACTCAGGTTTGGATTCTAACTCTGACTCTGACTCGACTTAGAACTTGGAATGAGAAGAAGGCATGACATCGGGGTTAAGATTCTTCTCAGAGTGTCAATTGTCTAGTTGAACCAAGGATGGTTGGATTAGCTTTGTAGGGTCTGTTTCTACTCCACTTGTTGTCATGGAGACTTGCTCAAAGAGAGTAGTCCTCTATGTTTTCTTCCTAATCTTGTTCCAACTGGCTCGGAACCCTCTAAGTTGAGCCTGTATTTTTGGATCTATGGGATTCCAGATTAATCCGAAGATTAGTAGGATTCTAGAATATCTCCATTGTCAATAAGGTCATATATTATGTGGGTTAGGTTTTTTCATATGTCAATTTTATGTTTATAACTTTAGTGGTATTTGCATTATTCATTCATGTTCCAACTCCTAGGCACATGGTTTGGAGGCATCTTCAGTTGTAAAAGTGTGACTAGTTTGGCTTTTAATGCTTTCTTGTAAATCAAGCTCAAGGGCACACCCAAATCAATAAATTTCCTTTTTTTCTAATTTTAATGGTTGATGGTTAGCCATGGTAACTACCCCCTTACCCTTATGTACATTAGAGGTTACAACATTAAAAGTGGAGGTGTTATTCTATTCACACCTTTCCTCCACTATGCAGTTTTGCTCAAGCATTATTGTCTTGTGCTTTTAGGACTTTTCTATTAGTATATGACTAAGAATTTCCTTTCCTTGAAAAGGATTCAAGGAAAATGAAGGGATGGTGTTTGTGTTTGGTGACATACTGATGTTACCTCGATTAATATCAAGTATAATTGAATAGCTCGAGTAAAAAGGGTACGCTTGATTATGGTTCATCATTCCCCTCCCCTAACCTCATCATTGATGGCCTGATGTTAGGAATTTAAGGCATTGGTCATATAGTCTATTGCATTGTGAAAACTGGTTTGTTGAGCAGCCATAGCTTTATTGAAACTGGAATGTTGAGCGGCCAATGCTTTATCAAAGTGGGTTTGTTGAGCATCCAAGGTAGAATTAAGGATAGCTTGAAAATTTTTCTCTTGTTATCCAAATAGGTTAGGTTGGTCATTAGTACTTCGCATAAAAGAACATAGGGGGTTAGACTCATTGAAAATGATACGGGTTTAATATGCACAGTTTTTGGTATGGGTCTAATATGTATGGTTTTCAAGGAAAAAGATTCATTTGGGTCGGCGGGTCAAATTCTCTATGAAAGGTGCAGATTTGATATGCATGACATTCTAGGAAAAAGATTCATCCAAGTCAGTGGGTCGAATTCACTGTAAAAGGTGCGGGCTTGTGTTTGTCATATATGGTTTTTATTTTGTTGAGTTGGGTACATTGTTTGTTCGGTTCACTATTTGAGGTGCAGGTCTGATACACACGATCTTTCAAGCACACGGTCTTCTAATTGGTGGGTTAGGTTCACTGGCTAGTTTGGTCGGGTATAAGGCTTTTTGTTTGATAGGTCAGGTTCACTATTTGGGCAAGTGGGTTAGTTTCATGGTTTGGGGGTCAAGTTCACTGTTTGGGTCGAATATTTGAATTTTTTAAGTGGATTTTCACGGTCTTTTTTTTAGTGAGTCGATTTTACTATTTTGTTGGTAGATCGATTTTTAGTTAGTGGGTCAGGTTCACTATTTAGTTGGATACATGGTTTTCTATCTAGTGGGTAGGTTCACTGATTGCTCGAATACACTGTTTACTGGTGAGTGGGTCGAATTCATACAATTTTTTGTTAATGGGTAGATTTCACTGTTTGGTCGGGTAGACAGCTTTGGGTAAATAGGTCAGTTTCACTATTTTCTATTTATTCAATTTCACTTTTTGGGGTAAATGTCGAGTATGTATGGTGTTTGGGTAAGTAGGTCAAGTTCACTGTTTAGTGGGTTAGGTTCACTTATTTGATCAGTGGATTAGTTTTCTATTTAGTGAGTCAGTTTTACTGCTATTTGGCAAGTTTCACTTTTTGGGGTAAAGGTTGGGTATGTATGGTTTTCGAATAAGTGGGTCAAGTTCGTTGTTTAGTGGGTCAAGTTAACTTGTTTGGTCGGTGGATTAGTTTTCTATTTAGTGGGTCAGGTCCACTGTTTGAGGTATAGATCGGGTATGTACATCTCTCAGGTAAGTGTTTGACTGTTTGGATTTTCTCGGTTTGAGACTGTTTATGATTCTGACTACTGACCCTTTGGGTCTTGGTCCACAAGTCTATGAGGGTATGGTCTATGCATGGACATGTGTGTATGTATGCATGAATGTGTGGGAAAATTTATTTCATGAATATGGCATCTTATTATTTACGGTTCATGGGCCCTAAGGTCAAGTTCTAGGGTTCAACTACATGAAGGCTAGTGTCATATCCCCATTTCAGGAATGTGATGGTCCTAGGGTACAGGAAAGCTTAAAGCTACCTAAATCCGTAGAACCCCTATCCTAATAATTTATAGAAAATTCATCAAAGTTTCCTTTGGAAATTCAAGTTAATTCTCAGGACACAAATTTCATTACAATTATTAACACAACCTGCAGAAGAAATGGCACTCCCAATAGTCCCCCTTATAACCTTAATTTCAATACTTCAAATAATCATAAATAACATTTCAATATACCAATAATAATAATAATATACAAAATATATGAACATATCTATCCATTTGGTTAGTATTCCAATAATTACATATCCAAAATAGCATTCTAATCCTTCCAATAACCATGGAGCTTTATAGACACAAAAGAGCTTCAAAGAGAAACCATTATATAGATATAGCAAGTTCCAATATGGAGGAAGAAAAGATGGAACTACCTCTATCTACACTACTCCTAAAAAAAATAGTAATCACAAAAATGGTGAGATAAAATATTCCAGTGAGCAATATATATATCACTTCACTTGTGATGCTAAGAAAAATAGCATAGCTCACAAGAAAAGTGAAAGTAAAGTATCAAATAAAAATAAAGAATAAGAAAACAAAAGAACATAAGTAATAGCCATTAGAAATGTTGTGACAGCTTGCACCATCGCCACCGCTAAACCGTTAAATATATATATATCACCGCTACCGTTTCTATATATATATATATATATATATATATATATATGTTATAAGCTTTTCTTATCAGAAAATATTTCTTTCGATTTCCTTTCTCTGTTTCTCGACCGAATGTCAAGTTTTGATTTTTCGATTGTTTAACTTAGGTAACTAACAGTTTTTAATGTTTAGAGCATGAATTTGATATTTAATTGGGTTAATTTTTAGTTTTAGCCAATTAATTTTGAAGTTTAAGGTTTAGGCTAAATTTAAGATTTTCTAAATTAGTTAGTTTTAATTGATAATATTTATATCAAAATATTTCCTGCAGTGTAAGGAATCTATAAACACTTTTAGATTTTTATTTGGATACCCGAAATATTAATTAGTGTCAATTGAAACATTGACCATATTTCGTATATTTTATTTTAGTTAGATATAAAATAGCATTATGGGTTATAATTAGTGTTTATTATTGCATTATAGATTGTTATTATGATTATTTGAGTAGGTTGATTTTTGGGGCAGCCAGTTTTTAAGAGGAAATTTTGTCAAATTTTTATGAGAAATTAGGCTAAATATTTTAGAGTCAGCATAATTCATGCATCATGACATTTTAGAATTTATTTTCATATTCCAATATTGGTTTTTATTTATTTATAGGAGTTGACCCAGTGACCAGTTTGGAGTAACGAGGTGCTCCAGTCTAATAGGTTTTCTATCATTTTGCCAGGTGAGTGGTGAATTTATAATATTGATTTTTACTAATATATGCTATATATTTTGAGAAATGGATTTTCGAATGAAAAATTGATTTGAATCGAAATTTTAGAAATGCGATATTTTATATATTAAAGTTGGGAACATATATTGGTATGTTGGTGTTTGATTTATAAAGAAGGATTTGATTGCACAGTTGAGTACAAATATTTTTTTTTTAATACACTCATATATGAATATGTCTGATAGATGTACCTAGATGACGGGTATTTCAGAGTAATTGACGGATTGAGATTATCCTGACGAGGATAACTCTCAGATATCAGATACTATCTTTGGGACAGCGCTTGATATACATATAGTCTTTGGGACGTATATCAAGTGGTCGCCTTTTAGGGGTTGCTCTGCACATGTGTATGACCAATTTGCTCTTGGTGCTGCCAGATGTCATCATGTGCCCAAGATGCCAGTTTATCTATCTACAGATTGTTTATATGTGTTGAGTGTATGTTTTACAAAGAATTATTTTATGATTTATTTCTTGTGCTAAATGATTTTCTGTACAATTCATTTTCAGAATGATAATATTTTCTATATATTATGTGTAAATTATATGCAGAAAACAGTATCATTTTCCCCTTTATTATATATTTACCACTCACTGAGTATTGTGGTTTGTTCACCTCTCCTATATTAATACTTTTCAGATCATTCTCAATAGATATCCAACGAAGTTAGCAGTGTCCTCTCAGTTGTTTAGCATATAGTAAAGGTCGAGCCAACAATCTCTCTTTTTATTTAATTTTTGTTAGCTAGCTGGGTTGTATATATTATTTTGGACAACTATAGTTTGTATAATCCTAGATTTATCCCTTTGTGTAATAGTATCATACAGCTATAAATATGTTACAATCGTTTTAAATACTTCAAATATTATTATCAGTTTTTTAGTAATTGTACAGCTACAGGAAATATTCTTTATTGTCACACTGCCTATCAGGATAGTAGAGTAAGGGGTGTGACAATTTTTGGTATCAGAGCATAGGTTACAGATTCTATGGACTTCTTTTTCTTTCTTTTTGCAATAGGATATAATAATCTATTTAGTTCTTAATCTTGTTCTATTTTCATCTTGTCAGATAATGCCGCCATGAGTACAGGGTGGTAGAGGTAGAGGTCGTGGTAGAGTTCGTCAGGTAGCTAGTATAGAGGATGTTGGCCGACCTCCTAGGAACATTCATTTACCCTAGCATCATGAGCATATTCTTAAGCGAGAGATACCAGTAGCTTATGAGGATGAGGCTAGTTTATCACATGCATATCCACCCCAACCCAATCCCATTCCTCCAGTTCCACCACCAGTTGTTCAGCCACCTATTGTTGATCCTTAGCAGCTAGTATTGCTCAAGCTGTTGCAGCAGGTATGTTTAATAGGGTGCAACAACAATGACCTTGGGAGATTGTATCTAATTGTAAGAAATTGGGGGCAGAAACATTTACTGGATCCTTAGACTCTGGGAAAGCATATGACTGGTTGAAGAAATTAGAAAAAGCTTATGAGATTGCAGGATTGACAGAGGAAGACAATATGCAACATGTACGTGCTTTTCTAGAGGGAGTAGCTGAGATATGGTATGACAGATTAATGCGTACACGTGATAATTTGACATGGAGGATGTTTCTTACTGAATTTCAAAGGGAGTACATTACAGATAGCTACAAGAGAGAGAAGGAGGATATGTTCTTCAACCTGAGACAGCGGAGTATGTCTATTACGCAGTATGTAGATCAGTTTGAGGAGCTATACAGGTTTGTGTCCCATATAATTATTGAGGAGAGAGATAAATGTAGCAGATTTTATAATGGCTTGCAATTCTCTGTTCAAAGGAGTATATCAGACTGGCGTTCTCTGGTTTTTCATGAGATGGTTGACAGAGCTTTAGAGACAGAGAGGTTAGATAAAGAAGAGGCAGAGTTTGAATAGTGTAGAAAGAGATAGACATTTTAGGGAAGCTACGAGAGACCTATTAAAAGGGGAGACAATTCTTTTCCTCTTAGACCTAATTATATAGCAGTAGCAGAGGATATCAGATGGGAACAAGATTGTTGGGTAGTAGACCTCAGATGGTTCAGAGTTCAATAAGACTGTCGGCTAGTAATTTTTCTGGTACTCAGGTATTCAGGCCTGGAGAACGGATTATATGATTATTTCCTCAGTGTGCCACTTGTGGTAGATTTCATGATGGAGATTACAGGGTTTATACTCCTAGTTGCTATTAGTGTGGAGAGTTAGGCCATTTGAGAAGAGATTGTCCCTTACTCACTTCGGGATAGGGTTCCTCAGTTTATATGAGTCAAAGAGGAGGTAGGGCACCATTTTGGAGTAGAACTACAGGTAGGGGTGCCAGTTCTAGCATGGATAGTACTGGTACGGTTTCATCATCTAGCCAGCCCAAACAGGGTGTACAACCAGGTAGACCATCTAGACAAACTAGCGTTTTTGCGATGAGTCAACAAGAGGCAGTGGCATCTCCAGAGGTTATTACTGGTATGTTATCTATTTTTAATAGAGATGCCCAAGTTCTTATTGATTCGAGTTCTACGCATTCATTTGTGTCTCATGCATTTGCTATTCATGGGAATAAGAAATTGAGTCTTTTATAAGATGAGTTAGTAATAAGTTTTCCCATAGGAGAACCCTTGATATGTAAAAATGTGTACAAAGATTCAATTGTTAAGGTAAGTGATCAAGAATTATTAGCAGACTTGGTTCCATTACCTCTTCAAGAGTTTGATGTTATTTTGGGAATGGATTGGTTATCTTTTCATCATGCAAAGGTAGATCGTTATGAAAAAATAGTAGAGTTTGAACAACCGGGAATTCCTAAATTCACTTTTCATGGTAAGCGAAGATTGTTACCAACTAGTGTGATTTATGTTATACAAGCTAAGAGGTTACTACAGAAGGGTTGTCAGGCATATTTAGCTCATGTTATAGATACACAGTTAGAAGGCTCTAAATTGCAGAATATTCCTGTAGTTTATGAATTTCCAGATGTGTTTCCAGAAGAACTTCCTAGTTTACCTACAGACAGAGAGATCGACTTCACCATTGATCTTCAGTTAGGAATGACTCCTATTTCTCAAGCTCCATATAGAATGGCTCCTGCAGAACTTAAGGAATTAAAAGCACAATTACAAGAGTTCTTAGACAAGGATTTCATTAAACCCATCATATCACCTTGGGGAGCTCCTATGTTATTTGTGAAGAAGAAAGACGTTTCCATGCGATTGTGTATTGACTACAGGCAGTTGAATAGAGTTACAGTTCAGAATAAGTATCCTTTGCCCTATATTGATAATCTTTTTGACCAGCTTCAAGGTGCAAAAGTATTTTCAAAGATTGAATTGTGATCTGGGTATCATCAGCTGAAGATTAAGGAGTCAGATGTACCGAAGACTGCATTTCGGACTCGATATGGACATTATAAATTTCTTGTGATGCCATTTGGCCTGACTAATGCTCCAGCGACTTTTATGGACCTTATAAACATAATATTTCATCCTTATTTAGACATGTTTGTGATTGTATTTATAGATAATATTTTGATATATTCGAGAAGTAGAGAGGAGCATGAGGAACATTTGAGAATAGTATTGCAGACTCTGAGAGATAAGCAGTTATATGCCAAGCTCAACAAGTGTGAATTCTGGTTAGACGATGTGGTTTTCTTGGGACATGTCATATCAGCAGAAGGAGTTTTTATTGATTCTAAGAAGATAGAAGCAATAGTGAATTGGGAGCCACCAACCAATCCTTCAGAAGTTAGGAGTTTTTTAGGACTGGTAGGATACTATAGTCGATTTGTTCAGGATTTTTCTATAATTGCCTCTCCAATGACTAAACTTCTAAGGAAGAATGCCAAGTTTGAATGGACTGATGAATGTCAAGATAGTTTTGAGAAACTCAAGGCTTGTTTAACTTTTGCTCCTGTCCTAGCACTTCCTTCAGGTAATGATGGTTATGTAGTGTACAGTGATGCTTCAAACAAAGGTTTGGGTTGTGTTCTTATGCAGAATAGAAAAGTGATTACCTATGCTTCTAGACAGCTTCGACCACATGAAGTAAATTACCCTACCCATGATTTAGAACTTGCTTCAGTAATGTTTGCTCTAAAGACTTGGAGACATTATCTTTATAGGGCGACATGCCAGATTTTCACTGATCACAAGATTCTGAAGTATCTTCTTTCATAGAAGGAGTTGAACTTGGGACAAAAGCAATGGATTGAGTTATTAAAAGATTATGACTACACTATTAATTATCATCCAGGTAAAGTTAATGTGGTAGCTGATGCTCTTAGTCAGAAATCATATGATACATTAGCCTATATTAAGACCGTGAGACTTCCTTTGCTTCTAGATCTTCGAACTTTGGAAGCAGATTTGACAGTGGGAAATTCAGGTGTATTGTTAGCTACTCTTAAAGTGAGACCAATTTTAGTTGACAGAGTATGGGAAGCATAAAATCAAGATCCACAGCTAGAGAAGATTAGAAATGAAGTGAAAGATAGTACTCGCACGAATTTTTTCCTTAAGCAAGATAAAACCTTGATGTTTGGTAACAGATTGTGTGCGCCTAATGTCGATGTCATAAAGAAAGAGATAATGGAGAAAGCTCATTGTTCAGCCTATTCTATGCATCCGGATAGCACTAAGATGTACAGAAATCTCAGAGAAAACTATTGGTGGCAAGGTATGAAGAAAGAAGTGGAAGAGTATGTAGCAAGATGTTTAGTATGCCAACAGGTGAAAATAGAACATCAGAGTCCTTCAGGTTTTTCTTCAACCTTTGCCTATTCCAGAGTGGAAATGGAAGCATATCACTATGGATTTTGTGACAGGATTACCTCGTACGCAACACGGACATGATGCTATTTGGGTTGTAGTAGATAGGTTAACCAAGTCTTCTCACTTTTTACCCATCAGAATGAATTATTCTTTAGATAAGCTTGCTAAGATATATGTAAATGAGATTGTGAGACTTCATGGTACTCTGATTTCCATTGAATCAGACAGAGATCCACAATTCACATCGAGATTTTGGCCCAGTTTACAGTATGCATTGGGTACTAAACTGAGATTCAGTACTTCTTTTCACCCTCAGACGGATGGCCAAAGTGAAAGAAGATTTAACTTATGATGAAGAGCCTATTGAGATTATAGCTAGAGAAGAGAAGGTATTGAGAAATAAGGTTATTCCTTTAGTGAAAGTCTTATTGTCATATCCCACACTATAGGGCTGTGACGGTCCTAGGACACGAGAATAATTCACATAACCAATACCATGAAGAACCCAAGTTGCATGCTTTCTGATGGAGACCAGCCCCTTAGAAGTTGTTTTCCATCCATAAAATAGCTCTAAGATTAATCAATTTGAGTTCCCAAGTCGAAATTGAAGAAATTCCCAAATTTGCCAATTAGGGTTTACAACTTTGATCTTCAAATTGGAGTAGCAAATGGATTCCAAATGAAACCAAATGTAATGAGTCATCTATTTGGAGTATTAGGAGTGGTTTGGAGTAGGTTTTAGAAATTATAGACCTGATTTATCAAAATCAAATATTTGGGCAGTAGGCTAGGTTGCACACAAACTTACTATGAGATTGGTTTTAGGATTTTTGGTTTTTTTGGTGAAGATGGTTTCAAATCGTGATGGAACTTAAGTGGATGCTATTTTATGCTATTTGAAGTTGATTCCTGAAGTTTTGATGAATTCTGAAGTATTTCTTGAAAAGAGAGAAAGATGGAGTTTTGGTATTCTTGAGAATTGATTCAAATTTCAAAGAAGAAGAAGAAGGAGAAACGAAATTTCAAAGATGACAATCTGAAGTTAAAATCAAATGGAAGACATTAATAGAAAATAACATTCAAAATGAAAAAACATGTAAGAAAAACTAATTGCATAAAGAGGAAATTCTGGAAAAGA
>CANXYC010718369.1:0-28962 GCA_948193065.1 Aleurites moluccanus
GGAGGACCCTGAGGCAATTGGCTAGCAACTTCATACCCAATGGTGATGTGTTGTATAGAAGAGCCTGGGATAACATCCACCTTAGGTGCGTAACAGAGGAGGAAGCTCAGAAGATCATGGAATGGGTACATGGTGGTGAAGAAGGTCCGCACATTAACGGTTTTGCGTTGGCCAGGAAAATCACAAACTTGGGATATTTTTGGCTTTCAATGAATGATGACTGCGCTAAGTATGTCCAGAAATGTCACAAATGTCAGATATTTGTGAAACTTCAAAAGCGACCTCCCGTTCCGTTGCATCCTACTACAACACCTTGGCCTTTTGCTATATGGGGCATTGATGTCATAGGACGCATCAGCCCTAAGTCCTCAAACGGTCATGAGTACATTCTTGTGGCAATAGATTACTTCACAAAATGGGTAGAAGCAACCTTTTATCAAGTGTTGAATTCTAAAAAGGTAGCACATTTTATTCGAACTAACATCATTTGTCGGTTTGGATTGCATTTCGAGATCATCACTGATAATGGGTCTCATTTTCAAAAGGAAGTAATAAATTTGCTTAAAAAGGAAAAGATTCAACATCATCGGTCTTCTCCTTATCGTCCTCAGACCAACGGGGCAATTGAGGCAGCAAATAAGACACTCAAGACCATTCTGCAAAAGATGATCACCAATCATAGGAATTGGCATGAACGCCTTCTATTTGCATTATGGGGGTATTAGACCTCCATTCAAATGCCAATGGGGGTAACTCCGTATTCTTTAGTATATAGAATGGAAGCAGTTCTTCCAATTGAAGTACAAATTTGCTCTGCAAGGGTCATGCCGGAGAATCAGCTTACTGAGGCAGAATGGATAAAGGGGTATCATGACCAGCTGAATGCTATTGATGAAAAAAGGGTGGATGCGCTTTACCGAATTCAAGGGTATTAACAAAGGCTAGCCCGACATTTTAACAAAAGGGTAACTGACAAAGGGTTGGAGGAAGGTAACTTGGTGCTTAAGGAAATCAGAGCTCTTGTGCATGATCCAAGAGGGAAGTTTAGGCCAAATTAGGCCGAACCATATTTGCTCAAGAGGATCTTGTCCGGTGGAGGTGTCATACTCGCGGATCTGGACGGGAACGAATTTTCGAACCCCTGTAATCTTGATCAATTAAAAAGATATTTTGTATAATTCCTGCTTCATGATGCATTGTATGAACAGAACTACGAGGACCTGATTCTCCTAAAAGAAAACTGATTAATAAAAAAAATGCAAATGAAGATACGTAGGCAACCCACCTTGGGTGCGGTCCAAAGCATAATAAAATTATCATTTTCTATGCCTAGATTAATTGGTCCATGCTCGCTAAGTTGAAAACCTGAATAAGGCGGCTTAGGCAAAAGTTAGAACAGCTCGGCAAGTTGAAAACCCGAAAGGGCAGCTTGGGCAAAAATTAGAGCAATAAAAAAAATAAATAAATAATAAATAAATAAAAAATAGTAATAAAAAAATGCCTCATTCTAAATTGGAATTCATCAATTATCCTCGAGTCCTTTTTCATCAAAAATATTCTGTTTTGTCTATTAGAGTCAGAATAACAAAAATTCAATCTCGTTTTATTTAATTTAATAAATCCAAATGAATGAAATTCGCAGAAATTTCCAAAAGATTGAATGAACAAAAAATGGGTCCTAGTCTAAGCTCGTCTTCTCTTGGGATGAACATCCTCTGAGTCGTCAGAGTCCCCATCTCCGGTCGTGACTGTGCCCTGTTCGACCTTCTCCTCCAACATGTCGCCGGTAGCGTCAGCTCCTTCTGGTTTAGTCATAGAGTCTGTCTCAAAACTCCTAGTCTCAGTAGTATCAACCTCTAGTTCTGTAATCAAAGCAACCCGTCTATCTTCTCAATGGGCCAAACCTCTACGATGAACCAAGAGTCATAACCCTCCAGCTTGCCTGACAACCCAGCAGGACGTGCAAAGTGCATCAATCGCCTCCAACCATTCATTATGGCCTGGGACACAGGTCCTGTAATTGGAGATGTGGGAAAAACAACTACATCTGGTGGAATGCCCTGTGGCTGACCCATTTGTCTCAAGATTCTAGTTCCTTGGTAGAATGATGTCATAGAGATCCCCAGCAAATAGACCATCTTGTACCCATAACTCATTATAATAAATGAGTCAATTCCATACCAGGAGCAGTACCAAAGTAGCTCTATAGAATCTAGCTCCAAAATCCAAGTAATCTACTCTTTTTCTGAGCCAAGACGAATAAGAGTTTTTCATATGCGGTAATGCGCAGCCGAATATAGCATTCTGTCTAAGGGAGTCACCACTTGCAGATGGTCCTTGAGCCAAACCTGAAAAGAAGCAAAATGGGTAAAAAAAAAATATGGAAATGCAAGATCTTTTTACCTGTAAAATGACAGGGCTAACAGACCAAGGCCCTTCGGATCAAAAATTTCCATCCAGGTTCTGTAGGGTTTCCGCTAAGATCAAGCCAACAATGGTGCAACCGCGCTCCATATGAGCAATTAACTTCACTACCCAAATGTCTCCCCAACCAAGAGAGTTAAAGAAGAGGCATCCAACAGTCAAACACAATACTAAAGCAATCATTTTGAGTTTCCCTCTTATTTTGTCTCCCGAATTTTTTGGATATTGGAACTCAGCCATGACTGCAGTAAGGTTGATCCAGCCTTCCACGACCATAGAGTTGGCCAGTCGTGTTTCAATCCCAAAAGCCTCCTGAAAGAATGAAAGTAGTCAACCCTATACTTAGGGATTGCTAGAGCAGCATTTGGGTTGCTTCCAAGGATGACACTAAATTCTTCAAAGGTAGGGCACATTTCCTCCATACTAGCACCGAATCGAAATACGTGGTCAACGGGATCCCAAAACCTGAAACAAGCTTTCAGAAAGTCCCAATCAACTTTCACACCTCTCAGAGTCAATACAGAATTGATTTCATACTTGCCCAGATTAATTTTTTCGACCTTGTCTAAGTTCTTAGTCCATAAAAACATGTGGTGGCTATAGTAGAGCTCCCTTAGCCTATTTAGCTAAAATGAGAGAGAAAAGTCGGAAAGAAAATGCTAAGAAATCACTCAGGGTCGCTAAAAAGAGTCAGAGTGACTTTTTCGGGAGAAGGGAGACCCCTTTTTATAGAAAAGTGAGCCAAAGCAGGCTGGGGTATGCAAAATTGCCACCAAGGCCTGGCGGCGGCGCCCAAGGCTTGGGGCGGCAGGACCACCTCATGGTGGCGGCAGCTGCCCATAGCCCATGGCGGCACCACCATAAGCTTAAGGCGGCAGTGCCCCTTCAGGCCGGCAGCAGCAGCCTTCCCGGGCGATTTTTTTGGATTTTTGGGAATTTTACGATTCCGGAGCATTTTAGGACATTTCCAAAATATTTTTAGGCATTTTTAATGCATTTGATTTCATCTTTGGATTGAAAATTGCATAACATGGCATTTTAGTCTGCATCCATGACATGGGGTGATAAAATTTTTAAAGCATCATACACAACATACGCAGCATCATTAATACACAATATTATTCATATATCATTCATAGTATCACCATAGCATCCATACATCATGGTCAAAAGAAAAAAAAAAGAAAAAAAAAAAAAGAAAGCAAGGAAGGCTGAAGAAAGAAGCTTAGTCTCTTTTGCGACGCCGACGAGGGTCCTCCAGTGGACGAGAGGTGGGTCAGACAGGAAATCAAGCCGAGTCGACATGCTCATCAAGGCTAGCTCCATTCTACGCCCCACACGATAGTTGTGGCGAGCCCACTCTATGGTAAGCTGGAAAAGAGTAAAATGTCAAATGCTTAGCTAAAGGATCATTTCCGAAAACATAAAAGCATCAACGTACCTCGGGGTTATCAGGGAGGTCTGATGTGTGAGGGTGAACTTCACCCGGAAGATGGAACGTTTGCGTCTCTCCGCGAGCATTGATATAGAAGATGTCTTCGGGAAGCAAGTAGTTGGGGCCCAAGACGACCTAGCCAGGATCATTTCCTATCTCAGGAGTAATGCTGGGACCAGCTACAGAAGGATCCCTCAATGCACCCACACTATGAACACGGCCTGGTCTGGCGGAAGAAGGACCAGCAACACTAGATGCACGTTCAGATCGCCTGTATGGGTCGCCGACAGGACCCATCAAACGGGTGCGACAAAATGTTGCATAGTCATCCCTGGGTACTACATACAGATGGATGGGGAGCCCAGTGTAAGCCTCATCAGGAACCTGTATGTCCATATCCCATCTCATGTTAATTGGCGAGTGACCTGGAACTACCCACCTACCAACAGTCTGGACTCGAACCCTTTCTCCCAGATAATATAATTTGTTATATGGTGAACGAAGCAATAAGCGGGAACAAGCCAATGTAGCACATGGGTCGAGTTCCACTGGCATCAGCGGCATATGATCAACATAGGGTTTCGTCACAACTTGCGCAAAGATTTGTTATAAACAAAACCATGGAATATGGGTGATGTAAGGTTAGTAAAATACCTGAAAAGCATCAAGGCTGCCGAAGAAAGCCCGTATGGTCCTGAATTCATGCACGCCTGAGCTAGACCAATATTCCCTGTTCCACCGGACACCAGCTGGAAAAACATCCAGTCTAGGGCTGCTCAGAGTGGGGGCAAGTGTCTGAAAGTATTCATAGGCCCACACCTAGTTCAAGCATGATAAACAGAAAGTCAGAAAGCAAAAGTGAACATGGTACAAAAAGTACCTCCCAAATCAAATCAAATTCAAAAGCAGAAGATGCGGAAAACATACCTCCCATATGAAGTAAGTCCCTCCATAGGAATATACAGCTGCCCGGGACAGTTCGCAAATCTGCCGCTACATTGTGCTCAGAATAGCACCCGCCAAATCATACTCACCCAATGTATTCATGTCCATCAAACTGGGCAGAATATTCAGGTTGACGGTATCACGACGAGTGTGACCGAATGTGCATCCAGCTAAGATCAGCATCATCAGTCTAGCAACCACCTCAGTGTCATATATCACTCCAGTAAACGGCTCTATCTCTCTCAACCGAGCCTGAAGTCAAGTGCGAGGGACTGATATGCGATCCCGAAGGGGATCGTGGCCTATAAGCCGAGCCATATCCTCAAGGGTAAAAGTGGCTCTCCAGTCAAAACAGAGATTCAGGTGACGGGTTCCGAAGTGTAAGCCGGTCAGCATCGACAGGTCCAGCGGGGTGACTGTCAGTTCCCCACAAGGAAAATGAAAGGTGTTGGTGGTGTCCCACCATCGTTCAGCCAGAGCTTTGATCAAAGCCACATGGCTCTCAGGATTGGTTTTGACCTTTAAAAAGGATACAAAATCGATAGGCTCTAACAAGGGTCTTACTGGAGTCTCCTCAGATAGAGCATCAGCAAGATAGGCTAAATTTGATCTAGCCCCCCTATTCCTGAGCATAATGTTCTAAAAAAAAATTAATTAAATAAATTATTAAATAAATTCCAAATAAATCCTGAATAAAATAGAGGAGGTACCTTGATTCTACCATCCCAAGATATATGTTGTTTGGGTTCCTGCACCAAGTTCTCCAGGTCAAGATTATCCCGTGGGGCCTCATAGTTGTGGTGTCCCCGATTGCCACTTCCAGAAGTTGAAGCCATCAAGAGGAAGAGAGAAAGCTGTAAAGAGAAGATCTAGAGAGAGAGAGAGGGAAATGAAAAATGAGGAGTAAAGAGAATGAGGAACCTCACCCCTATTTATAGATTTTGAGAATCTCATAAATGACCATTATGTCCTCAACTTAGCCAAAAACAAGAAAACTTGTATTTCTGGAGTTATTCAAGTCGGAATCAGATGCCGTCAATTTTGTTGGATCTGTATGACTTTTCTCTATCAATAGAGCTATCATTTGTCCAGATTAGACATGAGAAGCTTATGTGATTCAGGAAATGACAGAGATAGAAAAATACCAGAAAAGTGAAAAGTTGTCCGGAGCTTGACAGATCATACTTGTTTGCCTCCAGACCTTGCAGGATGCAATCAGAATACCTTCTTTTGTTCCAAACAGACAGAAATGACTCAATTCACCTACATCACGCATGTCATTCAGAATAAACAGCCATGATGGGGAGCAGCTGTGAACACTCATTTTTTTTACACCCTCGGACTCGTACCAACCCGAATGACATTCTCTGGAACCAAACCCGCGCTCAGACAGACTCGGAGCGGCCTCAGAATGGAGTCTGGGCACGGGTGCCGCCCTCCAGGCTTGGCTCTTTGCCACGGAAGCCACCCTCCTTCAGTCCCTATGCCACTAAGGCACCATGGCGACGACGCCACCCCCCTTCGGCAGCAACAGCTTCTCTTGCCGGCGGCAGCGACGGTCTGCACTTGATTTTTTCCGAATCCCACATCGAAAAATGATGAGATTCGACCCCCTAAGTTCCTATTAAAAATAGAGAGCCTCCCTCCACCTTCCAGGACACAAAAACACACAAAGACTCACGAAAACAAGGAAAAGAAGACAAGAAATCGTTTACATTATTAGATTTCGTCTTTTTCCTCTCCAAGTCATATTTTCTTCTTTTTAGCTCTCTTTAAATTTAAAGAGTTGCTCTTAGGGGCGTACTAAGCCTCTCAATTAAATATTTCTTCGAAGCAATGTCCCTCCGCTGGTTTGTTTTCTTAGGAGCTAAGAAGGCATCTCGATCCATTTCCTCGAGCATCATCCGGTCCAAGGTGAAACTCCGGTCCGGAAGAGCACTCCGTCCGCCAACATCCCTAAAAGCTAGGGCAAAGATATCGTTTCCTAACTCATTTTCTTTATTTTGGTAAAGCATTAAAACAAAGAATCAAAACATGATAAATTGGGCATAAAATCAACCCCCCTTCGCGAGAAGGAAGAACTGCGTGGGTTTTGATTCCCATTCGACGAGATACGCAGGCAAGCTGTATAAAAGCTTCAAATCCAAAAAAGATAAAAACCATCTCTTTTCCTTTTATTATTTGCTTAACTTTATTTGTTGAATATATTATTGAGGGAATGTGTGATCAACCTAGAACCCATAAGGGTGAGTTGATATCCCCTATTTTTAAGGTTTTGAGATGTAAAAATTTACTTTTTATCGCTTTCTTTTAATTGTTTTACTTGATTGATTACATTTCAACTGTTCATCTATTTATTTACTTGCTCGTGCATCTTACATGTCATTCCTTAATTGCTCATGAAAATCATTTTAAATCAAGGTTAAAATTAGAAGTCAAGTTCAACCGAAAACCTAGTCCCTGAATCCTCTTTGATTTCAAGGACTAGTGTACTTTTTCATTTGGGATAAAATTAGAGTCACAATGGATTTTTACCTTAAATTTTTTCAATAAAAATAACTTAAGGTGACGACTTCAAAATTCAAAATCATTTCAAATAAAAGGCGTTAAGCTCATCTCCTCGATGAGAAATTGCCCCAAATGAGCACTCCGATGCCACAACGCCTCTCTTTTTCTTTCTAAGAGAGCGGGCACGGACGGCGGTGTTCGGACGAGACCTCACAGCTGGGAAGGGTTAACAGTCCTAGCCATAAGACCTTATCAGTCTTATGTTTATTGATATAAGATTGATATGTGTTTGACACATATTATAAACGTTTTGTGGACCTATATCTGTCTTGTCCATGTGATATACTTTCCATTGATATAATTATTGATTTTACTGTCATCTTCTGTACTTGATTCTGTATCCTATTATTTCTTGAGCAGACTGACCTATTTATCTCATCTGCCTGTTCTTCATTAATATTCTAGTACATATTTATAGTCGATGCATATTAGATTCACTAAGTATCTTATATACTCACCCTTTTATTGTTTCTCCTTTCCAGGTACAGAGTAGAATGCAAAAATTCTAGCTTTTGACTTTCTGTAGAATTCTGCAGTGTTTGATAACAATGTAATTATATTAAACATGATATTTATGTAATTATATTAAACATGATATTTTATATGTTCATATCCTAGCTGCTCCATGGGTTGTATATGGTATAGTTAGTTTATGAACATGTATGTATGGTTTATTTTAGAGTTTAATTAATGATATGACATGATATGATGAATGCTACAGCCAATTGCAGTATAATTAGCAAACATATTACAGAATGTCAGAATAAATAGTAATTAAGTAATCGAATAATATTGATGGTAATAGATGATTGTATGTGATACTGGGTTCTACGGATGTCGGTCGCCTCTGACATCTCCCGCATCCTAGGACCATCACGTTCCAAAATCGGGATGTGACAGTCCATAGGAGGAGGTACTGAAGAGGCTTAAGCTACTGGAGGGGCTTGAGGTGCATGAATAGAAGAGGGAGCAGTAGGAGGAGGAACTGGAGCAGATTCACGATCTTGTCGACCAATTGCAACATCATCCCTAAGAACATACTCCCCATCCCAGTTTTTGACCACTATGGACATTTTGGCTAGGGTTTGAATACATAGAAACTTGTATTCATCATGAAGATGATGCAAGGGTTGGTATGAAGTGGATTTGAGATCAAAATGAAGCCTAAGGTTCGGGTTTATCCGGGTCAACTCTACTGCAATCTTGGTCACCACTAAGGACAATATCGTCGATCCTCCCTTTTGATAGTGAATTGAAGTGATCCACAAGCCATCTATCGGAAGCTAGCTTATGTCCTTTTTCAATACAAGAAAAAAAGGTTTGATTTCAACATCGCACTGTAACTAATCCCTCTCGCATTTATAGTGTAGGCTATAATGCGATGCAAAATCTTTATCACGGGACTACAAATGCTGGTAACCTTGTATATTTTAAGGTTAAAAGGTATGTCCAAACCCGTAATCTCCCCCAAAAAAATAGATTCATTGAAAGAATCAGGATAGTTATCAAGACCTTGATTAGAAAAGCCAAAAATTTCAACTTGTTTGACTCTATCTAAAGTGTAGGGATGTCCTAAAATCTTAAAGGTCATAACCATAAGACGAACCCAAAGTGGTGTTCACCTTAAAAGTTGATAAAAACTCTTAGACAAGCAAGGGATAATAGGCATAGGTTATGTTAGACATAACCGTCCAATTTACAACAACTAATTTTTCCCTAACCAAATCAGCAAGCCCTAATCTACCCAAAGCACCCCAATCTATATACCTAGAGGGTAATTGTTGTGATTGGTGTTAAGGATAGCAAACCTTTTCTTCTCTTCTTCCATAAGAGAGTGGAGAAGGTAATTATAGTCAGAGGGCTGAGAAGCAGGCTGAGTTGGAGCATTCTAAGACTGCAGTGGTAGTTGAGAAGATGCACCAACCTTTTCATTGTCCTTTTGAACACGAGATGGAGCTAGAGGAGGAGGAGAAAATGATTTTGTTTCTGAAGAACTGGAACTAGATTCTTCAGAAGATGAAGATTTCACTAATCTAGGTTTTTTTCCAAAAGAAGGTTTTCTTTGTGCAATGGATTAAGTTCATTTGGGAGGCATTTTATATAATTAGAAGGATAGAGAGCTGAATTTGGTGATGGAAAGTCTAGAAAAATAGTTTCTCTCAAAAGGAATTGAGAAGAAAGAGAGTTAGGTTAAATGAAAATATTGAGAATTGTGATAAATATAATTTGAAAAACTCTCAATAGCTGCCGTTATGATTTAGTATCGGCTATTACAATACAAGTAATGGGCACTACTAAACTAAGTAGCGGCTGCTACTTAAGTAGCAGGAGCTACTAAGAGACACAAAAGTTAAGTTAAAAACGTAGCGGCTGTTACCATTTTTAAAGCGGCTATGATTCTGGGAAGAGAGAAACCAAAAAATTTACCCAGAATCACGGGTGCTACATCTTGAGTAGCGGTCATTACTCTAGTACATGTAAAAAGGTACATTAAAACCAAGAGTAGCGAGCGCTACACAGAAGATTATCTCAATTAATTAAGCATCAACCAATTCAATTTTTCAACTTCACTACCATCCAACATCGTTAATTCATGTTTAATAAAATTTAAACATTCCTCATTCAAGGTTTTGTAAAAATATCGAAAAATTGATCATTAGAAGCAATAAATTTAAGAGCAACATTATTACACAACACATTATCTCTAAGAAAATGATGTCTAATACCAATGTGCTTGCTTCAAAAATATTGAATAGGATTCTTTGATAAATTAATAGCACTAGTGTTATCACACTTAATAAGAATCTTGTCCAAATGCACACCTAAATCATGAATTTGTTGTTTCATCCATAAAACTTGTGCACAACAAGTGGTTGTCACATATTAGGCTTCTGCGGTAGACAAAGCCACTGAATTTTGCTTATTACAAAACCAATAAATAAGACAATTTCCTAGAAATTGACAAGTATCATAGATACTTTTTCTGTCCATGCAACTACCGGCAAAATCTGTATCGGAATAGCTAATTAAACTAAAATGCATGTTCTTTGGATACCAAAGACCTAGATGTTGTGTGCCTATCAAATATTTTAAAATCCTTTTTACCGCATGTAAATAGAACTCTTTAGGAAAAGATTGAAAACGTGCACATAAACACACGACAGATATAATATCTGGCATACTAGTGGTTAAAAAAAGCAAACTACCAATCATACCTCTATATTCTTTCTTCTCAATATGCTTACCAAGATCGTCCTTGTCAAGCTTGATGGTGGAGCTGATTGGTGTTCTACTTGCCTTTGCTCCATCCATTCCAAATCTCTTGAAAAGTTCCTTTATGCATTTTGATTGATTAATGAAGATGTCTTCCTTATATTGTTTGATTTGTAATCCAAGAAAGTACTTCAATTTTTTTATTTGTAATCCAAAGAAGTACTTCGATTCTCCCATCATGCTCATCTCAAATTTACTTTGCATACATGAAGAGAATTCTTTACACAAAACTTCATTAGTAGCACCAAATATTATATTATCAACATATATTTGCACAATCAACATGTTATTTATATCATTTTTTATGAAAAGTGTTGTATCAATTTTATCTTTTAAAAAACCATTGTCAATAAAAAAAAAAAAGTGTTAAATCTATGATAACAAGCTCTAAGAGCTTGTTTAAGACCATAAAATGTTTTTTGAAGTTTAAAAATATGATTTGGAGAATCAAATTATTCAAAACTAGGAGGTTGTTCAACATAAACTTCCTCCTTAATAAAACAATTTAAAAAGGAACTTTTAAAATCCATTTGATACAACTTAAAGTTCATGTGACATGCAAACGCAAGTAGCATCCTAATTGTCTCAAGTCTAGCCACTGGTGCAAAGGTCTCATCATAATCTATTCATTCCTCTTGATTATATCCCTTTGCCACCAATCTAGCCTTATTCCTAGTGATCACACTAATCTCATCTAATTTATTTCTATACTCCCATTTGGAATCTCTGATAGGATGGTTTTATGATTTAGGAACCAAGGTCCAAACCTTGTTTCTCTCAAATTGGTTCAATTCATCTTGCATGGCTTCAACACAACTTTCATCATCTAGGGCCTCAATGATATTTCTAGGTTCAATCTTGAATATGAAGGCTAGATTATTCACTATTTCCTTGAAATAGGATCTTATGGCCACACCCTTTGAGGTTTCACTAATTATAAGGTCTTTTAGATGGTCCTTTTTGAATTTCTAATTATTTGGAAGTTCAACATCAATAGGAGGAATTTCTATAGCCTTTAAAAAAATTTCTAGGTCATTAAGATTCTTCAAAGAATAATCAACAATAGACTCTAGTTCAATGAATGAATCATGCACATGATCAAATATGTCATCATTATCAATATGATCAAATCTATGCATATCAAAAGGACTTGTTTCATCAAAAGTAACATGCATTGACTCTTTAACAACTAAAGTTCTTTTATTGAAAACTCTATAAGTTTTTCTAGAAGTTGAATATCCTAAGAAAATACCTACATCTGTTTTGGAGTCAAATTTTTCAAGATTGTTCTTGGTGTTTAATAAGAAGCATTTGCATCCAAATACTCTAAGATAAGAAATTATTGATTTTCTTCTATTCCATAGCTCATAAAGAGTTTTGTTTAAAATTGCTCTTATGAAAAGTCTATTTGAAATGTAATAAGCATTATTGATGGCTTCAACCCAAAAGTACTTAGAAAAATAGTACTTAGAAAAATAGTACTTAGAAAGAGAGTACTCATTGAACATAATTTTAGCCATATCAATAAGAGTTCTATTTTTTCTTTCTATAACTCCGTTTTGTTGGGGAGTTCTAAGAGTAGAAAAGTTATGAAAAATTCTCGTTTAATCACAAAAGGTTTTAAAATCATGATTAACAAATTATATTTCATGATCACTTCTTAAAGATGTGATATAAAAATCTTTTTTATTTTGGATTTTTTTAGCAAAAGATTTAAACTCCTTGAAATTTTCATTCTTATGAGCAATAAATAATACCCAAATAAATCTAGAGTAATCATCAACAATGACAAATGCATATTGTTTGACTCTAGGACTAAATGTCCTACAATGGCCAAACAAATCCATATACAAAAGCTCAAGAAGTCTAGTAGAAAAAATAATATTTTTGGTTTTAAAAGAACTTTTGACTTTCTTGCCTATTTGACATGCATCACATATTTTATCTTTGTGAAACTTGACATTGGGAAGACCAATTACAAGCTCATTAGACTTAAAATTGTCAATGTGATCCATGCTAACATGTCCAAGTCTCCTATGTCACAACCATACATCATCACATAGAGAAATCATACAATCAGTATTATCATTATGCATGTTATTTATATCAATCATATAAACATTATCAATTTTATGGCCAACAAACAAAATTTTTTTATCCTTCAATGCTTTACATAGCATTTCTTAAAAGAAAAAGAAATTTTGTTTCCTATATCACATAATTGACTTACACTTATCAAATTATGCTTTAATCCATCAACCAACAACACATATTCAAGAAAGAGTTTATTGGTCTTACCAATTTGCCCAATTCCAATAATTTTACCTTTACCATTGTCTCCAAAGGTTATCTTTCCTCTTTTATTCTCTTCCAAGTTTGAGAGAATACTTGCATTACCAATTATATGCCTTGAACATCCACTGTCCAAATATTATGCTCTTTTTTCCTTGTGGATTTTAAGCAAACCTATAAATGATGAAATTCATTCATCTATTTTTAGATACCCAAATACTTTTGGGTCCTTGGGGGTTAGCATCAATATAGCTTAAATGCACATTTCTAATATAACATTTGAAGTTTGAATGACAAAATTTTTCATAATAGTGACATCTCAAGTGATTTTTATATTTTTGTTGAGATTTTGTCCTATAGTGTGGTTTGGAGTGATATTGAGGCCAATAACCATATGCATTCTTAGGTTTTCTAAAATGAGAGTCATGCATGACATACCTATGCACATTTATTTTAGGTGGAGGTATGTAATCAATGTGAGTATGAGTGCTTAATGCCTTAACAAATATAGTCTTAGATGTTGATGAGACATCCTCTCCACTATAGCCAAGGTCATAATTAATTATAGGACACCTTTGAGACTCAAGTATTTTATCCATTTTTTTTTTCCATTACAAAGTTTGGACATGCAATCATTATGAAAGTCTAACTTGTTTTTCAACAAGGGATTCTCATTTTTTAGCTCAGTACATTCTTAGTCTTTAAGGTTAATGGCCTTTTTTAATTCACCATTAGATGCATTTAATTAATTTATTTCATTTTTGTAAGCTTCATAAGCTTCTAAGACTTCAATTGACATTTCTTTCAATTTATCATATTTGTTTTAAAACTTATGATATTTTAAAAGCAATGTATCCATAATTTGTATGGCATCATTATTAAAGTTAAAATCGAAATTATTAATCTCACTTAAAGATGCATACTCTTCAATTACCATGAAGCAAAGATTGGCTACTTCATCTTTGCTACCTTTATTCTCTTAATCAGAGTCACTTGAATCATCCCAAATGGCCACCAGTGCCTTTTTCTTGAAGCTTTTCTTATTCTTTAATCTTGGACATTCCGCTGTTATGTGACCAAATTTATTACACTCAAAGCATTTCACCTGATTACCTTTGTACTTCTCATATCTTTCAAATGGCTTTTTGTTCTTGTTTTTCCTAAAAATAAGATTTCTTATTCTTTTGGTGAGCAAGCCATATCTTCATCATCTTCTCCTTCATCACTATCAATTAAAAAAGCGTTCTTGAAAGCAATAAGAGTTATCCCTTTATTCTTCTCTTCAATTTTTCTTGAGATAAAGTAATTTTATGTGTGAGAAGTTTTTCTAACAAGTTGTCGGTTGGGAGGGTGCTCAAGTCATTGGCATTCTCAATTGAAACTACTCTTGCTTCCCAATCTTTCTTGGGAAGAACTCTCAAGATCTTAAAATTGATGTCTTCTTTAGAATAATTCTTCCCAAACTTCCTCATTTGATTTACAATCACCATTAGACGATTGTACATTTCGGATACCTTCTTATTTGGTAGCATTTGGAAGAGCTCATATTCATAAGTAAGAATTTGAATTTTCTTACCCTTAACTTGACTTGTTACTTCACGAGTGATCTCAAGAGTATCCCAGATTTACTTTGCGAAATGTAATGGGAGATTTTCCCATATTCCTCTCTACTCAAAGCACAATATAGAGTATTCATTACCTTTCGATTTCTCCCATTTGCTTTCCTTTCCGTCATGTCCATTCAATTTTTGGTTTGATGACTTCTATATCATCAACGATTTTTGTAAGAACCATATAACTCGCTTCAACTATATCCCAAACATCAATGCAATCATTATCCATGTATATTTTCCTTCTATTTTTCCAATAAGGATAGTCATTGTCATTGAAGTAAGGTGGTCTCATGGTGGAGCCACCTTCAATGATGTCGGTTATGTGATTTGCTATATAATCTGTGATCCAAGATGGTTAAATCTTTGAAAGAGTGGATTTAAAACTCTGATACCAATTGAAAGTCTCTTGGCAAACAAGAGGGGGGGAGGAATGGGTTGTCTATGAACGTTCAATGACAACTTAAAATTAATAAAGAGAAGAAAAAAAGAAAATTTACACAAGAAATTTATAGTAGTTCAACTAAAACACGCCTACGTCTACTCCTCAAGATTACACTTGAGTATTTCATAAACTTTAATCTTTTTACAGGTTTAAGATCAAATCTCAAAATGTTTTGGCTCACACTAAACCTTACAATTTATTCTTACAAATAAACTCACATACAACCCTAAAAAATTATAAGAGATAAAAAAGAAATTACCCAATTACTTTTACCCCCCTCTTAGAAATTAATTACACTTCAACAACCTTAAAGTTTTAGCAATTAATTCTCTTTACAATAAGAAACTCAAATTTAAACTTAAAGAACACTTGAATGCTTTGAAAGTATGAATTAATGCACAATGAATGGTGGTTGTTGTATTAAATTCTTACCAACCCATATAAATAGTCATCAGCCTAAAAGAGTCGTTTGGGTGCATTAAATGTACATTTAATGCAAATCAGAGTTGTTCTAACGGCTATTTTTTTTTTTTTTTTTTTTTTTTTTTGCTAGAATTCGAACTGTAGCAACGATTATAAAATGAGTAGCAGGCGCTGGTTAATAAGTAGCTGGGACTACTTATAATGTAGGGGGCACAATTCTTCTTCCAATTTTTCAAAGATGCTTCTGTCTTCTGAACTTTCTTCGTAGCGGACGCTACTTCCTATAGAGGACATTACGTTTTTTACCTACTCTGACCCCTGAACTTATTTGAAATTTGTAGTTGTGATAAGTTTGTAGCGACTGCTACTCAAACTTCAGTATATGTAGCTGCGGAAACTTATATAGGCCGCGAACACTACTTAGTTAAGTAGTATGGACTACAGAACTAGTAACAGGCACTATTAAAGTCATTCAGCTATTGCGTCTCTTTGATCATATTGTAGCGACTACTACTACTAAGTAGTGGGCGCTACTTAGTAAGTAACGAGCGCTATTTATCTGGTAGCGGGGACTACATATCTTTTACTTGGATCTTTTCCTTCTTTAAACTTAAGTAGCGGGGGCTACTTAAAAGTGTAGCGGGCGCTACATACCAGCATCCTGTAATCTGAAATTTTAATTTTGAATATAATCAAACAAACATAATTAGAAGTTTAATTATTTATTTGTAACCATTAAAATAAGCATGTTAAAATATTAAAGGTCTAATAATAATCATCCAAAATATATTCATTTGTTCACAATGGATCAAAAGCGAATGACATTCTCTTCCCAAAATGAACAAGTGGCAACCTCGAAATAATTCATCATAATATAATTATAGACCATTCAAAATATTATGGAGCTCTAAGAGTATTATAGTCCCAAATTAATAATTAACATTCAAAAATAACCAAATTTTATACTTAGATTAGCTTCTTGGAAGAAGAAAGTCAAGAAATTCTATCATCGGTCTCTGCAACAATAATTCTAACACTTGAAAATCATAACATAAGAAGGGTGAGCTTTCAATTCAATGAATTATGCATATGTCATACTTGTGGTTCGAAATCAAAGTTAAGATTTGGAAGCCATATCGATATATAGATATAATAGAAATAAATAAAAGCTCATTACATAAACCAAAATATAATATCAAAGGCCATATACGTTCTCCATACAAAGTATATGTATTTGCACTGACACACGCCTAAAGAAATTGTCTCTTCTAGTAAGGACCCTGATAAATTTAATTTTATCAGTTGAGTCACTGACGCACACAAACTCATGATTTATCCCTTATATCTATAACAAATTATACTTTTTATGGGAAATATTTTTTCACAAAATATAAAAAATTCACCGTAAAATATTTGTGGTGAAATAATATCTTGCAATTACTCCACTAAAAACATGACAAAAAGTTTCAGAGGCAAATTATGAAATCCTTATAAAAAAATATCTTTTGTGGCGAAATTTTCAATCACCACAAAAGAGTATAATGTTTATTGGCGAAGTCAATTTTGCCACAATTTATGAAAAATAGTGGCAAATATTTTGCAACTAAAGTGATAGCTAATTAAAAGTTATAGCATTTGTGGGGTAATTTTTGCCACACTATAATAAATTACACTTTGTGGGGAATATTTTTGCCACAAAATATAAAAAATTCACCGCAAAATATTTGTGGCGAAATAATATCTTGCAATTACTTCGTCACTAAAAACACGATAAAAAGTTTCAGTGGCAAATTATGAAATTCCCATAAAAAAATATCTTTTGTGGCAAAATTTTCAATCACCACAAAAGAGCATTAAATTTATTGGCGAAGTCAATTTTGCCACAATTTATGAAAAATAGTAGCGAAATATTTTGCAACTAAAGTGATAGCTAATTAAAAGTTATAGCATTTGTGGGGTAATTTTTGCCACAAAAGATGCAATGGACGCCACAAAAAGTTACTTTTAATGGTGATTTTGATCCCCACAAAAGATAAAATACAATTATGACAAAATTTATTCTCCATAAAGATCATGTAATTTGTGGCAAAATTGATTAGCAACAATATAATTTGTAATTTTTGTCATTATTAACCATTTGTATTTTGAATAATTTGTTACATGGAGATTTGCTTGTAATAAATTTAGACTTATTTTCAACTAAAACATTTAATACTTTATTATATAATACAAGAGATCGTAATAAAGTAATAAATACATCAATAATATAAAACACAGAAATAAGCATCCATTGATATTAAGAATAATAAAGTACAGTCCATAATATTTAATTGTTTTAGCAAAATGGACAAATGAGTTGCATTCTTTTTATATACACCAACCAAATATTGATAATTTCATATTTCTAATATCCTGTTCTAAAGAAAAGCAAAATCAAGAATCACACTATATGCAAAAAAGAAAGCATGCTATAATTGCAATTTTCAGTATATCCACTCATCCATAATTGTCTTCACATGTATAATTACACAAATTCAAGGCCATATAAACAAAGTACTAGTTGGTAAATACAAATGTTGAAAAGATAATGATATAAATAGACACAATCAATACAACGTTAGCAACACAAAAACAAAGAATCACACAAGCAATCTTACAAGCAAGTAATATATATATATATATATATATATATATATATATATATATATATATATATAATTCATTCAAATATACCAAGTTAACAAAAAGTTTATTCTTTCAAATAAAGCTATTGATTGACCCCATTTAAGCAGTCATGGGATTTTTCTTTTTTGATATACTACAAAAAATTTCAAAATAAAGCTACTTCTTGAATAAGACATATATGCATATTGTAATTATAAGTATATTCTATTTTAGTAATCATCCTTGTCTATTTGAGTATATATATGTATCACTTATCCTTCACTGATTAATCTATATTTATATATTATTTGAGTGTAAAAAATTATAATAATCATTATATATGCTTATTTAATATAAAAGTTTTATCCCAAATTCTATTTGAGTATAAATTAGTAATCTCTAGCTACCCAAAAATCAAAACAAGGTTATCTAATGCTGAAACAAATTAAACTTTTAAGTGAATTAAATGCATGGAAAAACATACCAGAAAAGTTAGAAAAGCAATTAGAGAACTAAATAAAAACTGCCAAATACCTTGCTCAAAGGGCAACAAGCAGGATCTTCCCCAAAATAAAGGGCCAATGCATCTGCATTTCCACCCTGAGCATATTCAAATTCAGAAATAAGTCTAAAAATGATTGCATTTTACACCTACACTCTGTAAATGTTCAAGAGCAACTTCCTTAAAAAATTAAAAAATAGGGGTGCCAGGAGAAGTAGCTCATGCATACAACAGTAGAATAAAGTGAAGTCAAAGATCTCACATCACTTTCAGCAGAACTAAGGAATTCTTTTAGGGTCCGAGCATTAAAAAAAAAAAACAGTGATAACATTAATTCTACACTTGTAATTATAAATTGAAAAAGGCACAAACTTAAAGAAATCAGCTACAATCCAAATGAAACAAAGAAAACTATACTTGAGGTAATTGTTACAATGAAATCACCGCTGGACTCAAGTGCCAAGATATAACATGCATCTTCAACCAAAAGCCATTGGGTTTAAATGCATTGTTGTGCACAATTCCTCAATTCCTTTGCATTTGCAATTTGATCATAAGAGTGGGAGTCTTAGAATTTGAATGCAAACCACTAAGTTAGAAAAGGATATGATATGATATTAAAGAACCACTAATCCTAAACGCTTAACTTTTAAGTGAAGGCCCAAATATAGGTTGTCCTTTCAAATACTCAACATCTAAAAATTGAAGTTAAGTGTTTTCCATTAATACATGACATATCCTGCCTGTGATGTAGGTCAAGCATAGTTTGCAAAAATGACCACATGTAATATCCCTTCACATCAAATCCATCCCTGCCAACAACCCAACATTAATTATTTACTGCAACTTATCAATTTATAATGAGAAAATTAATTAGTACTTTAAATAATTAATTCTCACTTCATTGCTTTTAAAAGATATGATAGATGGCCATAGTGGTATGTTATTCTCAATTTATCTTTAAGTGCAACTTTGACTGGCAATGAGGCATTATCTACCAATCCCGCAAAGAAGAATAATATAATTAAAATCATATGAATAAAAAACTAATGGGGAAAAAATAAATTAGAGATATAAATTACAATATGATATTATCTTACCATTCTCAATAATGATAATAGGTGGATTTTTATAATTTTCCTTTATGTAAACCATAATTTCTCTCAATCCTTTTGCATAGATGAAAAGCCCGTTCAGAACAGTCTGAAAATCCATTATAGCCCATAATTAGCATACTAATTAAAATGGCTTAAGTACATTTAATTTAATTTTTAGTATAAATGAGAGGATAAAAGAGAGGTATATATTTACTGGTGTGCCAATAGGAACTCCATTTTTTTCAGCTGTAACAACAAAATCAATGCAGGATTTTCATTAGCATACAAATAATTAATACAAGATTTTAAGTTTTTGAGCTTACTAGTAAGATTGAGTCTTCTATCATCAATGTAACTAAGATTGACGCTATTTGACAGCAAGATCCTTTTCAACTTCAGTGAGCTCCTGATCTGAATAACACATTATTGAAAATGGTGCAAGAGATGGAAAATATAGAGAAATGCTCCACTGGAAGAAGCTAAAGAAGGTAAAAGAAAAAGATTGGACTTGCCTCTTCAGCAGCTGAATTTACAACATTCAAGTTTCTTCTGAGGTCAGAAACCTGAAATAGATGCAAAAGAAGGGCAAAATTAAAAACAGCAACAGTGGAAAGCATAAAAGATCAGCATACTATCAGTTATGCTGGAAAGCTAAAATAACCATGAATAAACACAAATACGCACATACACATTCAACAATTTTCAGAGAAATAACAATCTAGAACCCTAATTAATAATCTAACCGATGACTGATTAAAGTTAATTGTTTTTTCCAAAAACCATATATAAACAACAATCAAAAATAAATAAGAAGTGACATACATTGAAATTGGATTGGGTTCTTCTTCTTTGGTCGTATTCGTCAACGAACTGTCGGCTTGATCAAGATTCATCAAACTCCTATTTGGTATAAAGCGATCCCCTTTGTAAAACAAAAAATAAAATTCGATCAAGACACTTCATAGTATATTCATGATTAAAAAGAAAAAAAAAAGTTAGTATTGAGGCCAACAAGGTGCCTTTTAGGGGGAGTCAAGCTCTTTCTTTATGGGTTGTAGATGCGAATACATCTCCTCTGAAACAATCATGAAGCGGCTGATAGGTGTAATACCCTGTACTTAAGCCACAGTTGTTCAGTGATTTCATTATATATCGGACAAAAAACATTGACTTAGGAAATTTTAAAAATTAATACAACAATCAATTAAAATTAATACAATAATCAATTAAAATTTATTTTTTTAAGTTATTAATTAATGGGAGATTAAAAATAATAATAGTCAATTATATGAAAAAAGAATAAAAAAATATTAAAAATAATAAAAAAATTAATATAGTGGCAAAATCGTAAATAAGTGTAATTTTAAGAATATTTTGAGAAATCCACTATTTACTGTCCAAAATTGTTACAGAAGCTATATAATGATAAACTACAAATAATAATAAGTTATTTCACTCCCCACTTCAAAATTTAAAACTCATCAGAATTAACAAAATAAGTTACATAAAGTTTTGGGGTTAAAGTATAATTAGAGAAATTTTTGGAAAGGAAAATGTAATTTGCCATTTTTCTCACCTATATGAAGGACACTTAGCCAAATTTCCCTTCCATTTTTTCTCTTCTTCTTCTTCTTCTTCTTCCTTCCATTGTTGGCGGAACACACTTTACCCATCTTCCACCAAATGCAAGCCAAGTTTTATAAGAAAACCCTAAGAAAAACTTAGAATCCAACATTGTTTCAACCTTTCCATTCAATTTTTCTCCAAAAATCACAAAGGAAATCAAGATTGCTCTTCCTAGGATTTTCAACCACTTTTTCCCAAAGAGTCAACTTGAAGTTTTCTTTGATTATTTAGGTTAATTAAGTGTTTTAGATAATGAATTAGATGGGTTTAATGTTTAATTGCATCAATTGATGCATATGGATGAAAATCCCTAATTTTTCCATCCCTAATTGAAGTTGTTTGTAACCAAACCCTAAATTAATGATTTTTAATATTAATTAAGTTAGAATATAATTATTTGATGCTATTAGAAGTTAATTTGATGATGGTTTTGATGTAGAACATAAGGAAGATCAATATTTCACATTTTGCCTCCTTTGAAGGAATTGGTGGAAAAGAATTTTGCTAAGCAATTTGAAGCATTAGGTGAGTCTAATTTACATCATATAACATGCCTAAATTGTTAAAATGAAGTTTGGAATCCATTTGTTGGAACCCCCATTTTGGCCGAATGCCATAGTACTATTCACCCTTGAATTTTGTTTTGTTTTTCCTTTGTTTCACAAGCCAATTTGATCCATTGTTTATAGTTGTTTATTGGATATTAAATACCTATTGTATTGTTCTTGTAGTGAGCTTGCTATTTGATTTTGGGGCAATATTGAAGTTGCACCCAAACCATGCCAAAATTTCTATTGAAAGTTGCACACCATATGTTCGATGGAATATCCCAATGAAATTCTCATAGGCCGGCCATTGTCACCAGCGACATTGGCTAGCCAATTGTACCAACCTAAATGACCTTGAATGACCATCTTGAAATCCAACCCATAGTTGATTATTATACTTAAATGACAGTATTGATTGATTGATTCGTAACATATATGAATATTGATAAGTTATTTGACTTCCATTGATATCCATTGTTGAATTATACGTTGATTTGATAGAGTTACCTTACCGACGGGGTAATGGGTAAATACTATTGGCAATGTGCATATTGTTTATCATGAATCCTAGCTGGGAAGGGTTAATTGTCCTAGCTATAAAACTTGGCTCTCCTTATGTATATTACATGAGATATAGATGAGATTATATGCGACATGTCCCAATATTTGTCTTATCCATATGATATGAGTATTGATAACCTATTTATTGATTATAAACCCTTGTTTCTGTTAAATTTCCTTTCTACTGTAAATTAGTATGCAACCCTATAAACATGTTAATCAGTTATTATTTATCTATCATTTTATTATTTATACAACCTATTCCTATTATATAATGTATATTAAATTCACTGAGTATTTATATACTTATTCTTTAGTTGTTTACCATTTTTCAGGTTAGGAGTAGAAGTCAGATTCCTGAATCTTTTTCTCTGTGGAATCCTACAATATATTTTGATCAGTGTAATTATTTTAACTCTGTGTTGTATAATTATTCTAGTTGCTCCATGGTTATGTCTGTGGATGTAGTTAGATTGTATATATGGAGGTTAAATATATTTAAGGCATGTATGGTATATGATTACAGATAACATAACAACAAATTACAAAATGACAGACTACAGAATGATAGAATACATAATGCATAAGAAATGATTAATTGGATAATAATAAGATGATAATTAGATAGGATATGGGTTCTACGGGTATCAGTCGTCTCTAGCAGTTCCTGCATCCTAGGGTTGTCATGTTCCAAAATTGAGACGTGACAGAGGTGGTATCAGAGCATTAGTGTATAAGAATAGTAACTAGATACATTATTAATAGGACATAAGTAAACCATGAAGCTTAGGAATTCATGTTTCGTCTTTTGCAGTATTCATCATATTTTCTGTATATTTTGCGATATTGTGCTGTATTAAATTGTTCTCTATTTTCTATAATGATCAAGATGTTAGAGAGACAAAAGGACCGCACTAAAAAAGACAAAGACAGAGAGGTTACCAGAGAGGTAGAGGTAGCCTCTAATGAGTCCTTAGTTAGGGAGGAGACATAGGAACCTCCGTATTCTTGACGGAGGATAGAAGATATGAGAATGGGTGATGATCCCTGGAGAGTGAAAATAATACAGGGAATGTTAGAGTTACGTTAGGAAATACAGGAATTGAGGCGAGAAAGACAGGCAATGTCACCACCAACACCACTAGCAGTACTACCCCTGCTGCACCAGTTGTTCTACCAGCTGCTCCTATTCCAGCTCCAGTACCGCCAGTAATGGTTCCTAGCGAGCCTGTAGTTCAGGAGAGGGCCGCCGAATTATAGATGAAGGCAAAGTCAGTATGTTTAATTTCCTGAAGCTGAATCTGCCTGAGTTTAAAGAAGACAGAGGCGAGGAGCCCATTGATTTCTTAGAGCGGATTGAGAAGGTAGTGAGGAGGCTATATTGTTTTGATGCACGGGATGTTGAGTTAGTTGGCCTGTTATTGAAAGGGAAGGCGTGGACTTGGTTTTCCAAACATATAAAGCCATGACTATACAGTGATCATCCTCCTACTTGGTCTCAGTTCAGACAAACCCTGCTAGATGAGTTCCTTACAAAAAGGGTGAAGACCAGAAACATTATACAGTTTGAGCAACTAAAGCAAGGTAACAAGAGTGTGAAGGAATATGCATATGAGTTTATACGGTTGAGCAGATATACTATTAGGATCGCACCTACAGAGGCTAATTGTATTAGCAGGTTCAAGAGGGGATTGCATGCCTCTTTATATAATGCTCTGCTAGCTACATAGTTCACTTCTCTAACGATGATTATTGATAAAGCTAACCATATGGAAGAGAAGTGCAAGTCAGAAAAGGTAAAGAGGGAACAAAAAAGAAAAGGAGGATCCAATGTTCAGAGCAGTAGAGAGGAGGGTAGTTCTCAAAAGAGACAGATAGAGATAGGATCTAGAATAAAGTAGAGACCCTAGTCTGGTTGTAACACCTTAGCCTAAACCTAACCTGAACCTTAAAAGGGGAACTTAGGGGGAAATTTTTTCTTTAATTTTGACTTTGTGAATGCTATGTGTTTATGTATGAAATTGATAGATATGCATGTTATATGAAGTGATTTTATGCATAGAAGTGGTTTAAAGGCTGTTAGGACAAAATCGGGTAATTTTGAGTTTTTGATGAACTAGAGGCAAAATGGTCATTTCACACTGCCATCGAATTTTTACGGAATTAACACTATATTTAAAGGTAGAAAAGAATTTAAGGACATGAAAATGATATTATTAAATTTATTCGAATAATTATTGGAGAATTAAACCCGGTAGAAATTAATTCTTAGCAAGCTGCTCAATTGAGGTGCTTCATTTGAACTAAGGGCAATTTGATATTTTCCTTTGCAATATGGAGTTATATAGTGCATGCAAGCCTATGGTATCAATTTAGGCTTAACAAAATCTAACCATTGGATAAAAAGATGTAGAAATGGATGGTTGGATGGCTAGGTTTCACCATTTCTACCATAAACCTAAAGCATAGGATTATTTTATTGATTTTTAAGTTAGATTTTTCCCACCCCTTCGTTGTTCATCATCTTCCTTAGCCAAAAATTGCAGCCAAGTTTTCTCTTTCCTCCTCCTCACTTTCGGCCAACCTTGAACACCATCAAATCTTGTTATTTTCTTTCATTTTTTGATGGAAACATGTTAATTCCATCATCTTAAACCCAAATATATCCACAGATTCAAAGGAAAAACTAGAAAAAATAACAAATTAATCCACTGAAGATTTTGAAGAACTTTTGGCAAGTTATTGATTTTGGAATTCTTTTGATTCAAATGTGTTCTTAGGATGTTCTTTGATGTTTATTAGTGATCAAAACATGTTTTGAATGGATAGAATTCAAAAAGGTGGATTGAAACCCTAATAGGAAGAACTTTGAATCAAAGTGTTGTTTTGATGAATTATTTTGTTCAAATGATATTTAATTGGTGTGTATAACATGAATTAATGGTTAAATGATTGAAATAAATTCAATAGGATGGAGAACCAAAGTGGTCGAACCATATAGGCTTGAACAATGGTTTGAAACTTTGATGTTTTATAGGTTTGAATGATGAAATGGTGTATAATTGATGTGTATGTTATGAATTGATGATAAAATGATGGAAAGAAATTGATTTGAATGAAGCATTACCTTGGCCGAACCATTGAGGTGCTTGTATAATGGTTTTAAGTTTGATGATTAATAGGTTTAAATGATTGAATGTTATGTAATTGATGTGTATTAATGTTGTATAATTGAATGGCATTGAGAAATGGATAAATAGAATAAATTTCATTTAGGTTGAACAATATTGAGTTTGTTAGTTTAATGTGTTAGGTTGATGCAAATTGAAAGGTAAAGTTTGAATATGGTTTAATAGTATAAGTAATGGTAATGTATAGGTTTAAATGTGTAAAGGATGATTGATGTGAGTACTTGAAAGGTGAACTTGAATAATGGTATATGTTTGATATGAAATGGTGAACTAAGTATATATGAGTTCATAATATAGTATATAAGTGATGAGTATATGAAATGTAGGTCAAATGTGGTGATAGAATGTATTGGATGCATACAAAATTGGAAAATGCATATATTATGCAATGTGACATTGATAGTGTATACAATGCGTGCTTGATGTCTGTTTATATGAATAATGTGTTTTGTGATGTTTTTATATCTTATCGGATTGTTATATGTGAAAATAGGTGAACCGTCGAGAACTCCAAATTGGAGTGTCGGACAGCAGGCCGACTAGGGCCTTGAACAGTGGACTGGGGGCTAAAGTGGATAAATTACATAAAAGGTGAGTCTATGTGTATAATCATGCATGATTTGCATCATATATGCTATAATATTTCATTTGAAGTAATAAAATAGAGTTTGATACCCAAAAACACAAACAGTGCAAATTAGCCCGTAAATAAGCCTGCCGAAATGACCAAAATTGACCTAAAATTTGTCTGCCCATAAAATGAAGTCCAGAAAGCCAATTGGGCCACTACTTGGCCCAATCATCTAGTCTTGACCTAAGCTTCGAAACAGTACCTTATGGTCCACCTAATTCCATTGGTAACATACTTAACAAGAAACTAATTAAAAATCCCAAAACGGACTCGTAACGGTGAGTGCCAGTTGCGGCAGCGCAACTGGGCCCGCCAGATATTTTTTTGACATCTTTCAAATATATTCTATACTTCATTATAAATATATATATGATTGTTCTACAGTTATATAAGTCATATTTATGCTTTTTATACTGTTATATAGAGACACACCCATATGGTATTATAACAGGATTACTTCGATGGTGTAGTGGGTAAATCCATCGACCGTGTGCACACTGATTTTCACTGGACCCTTGCTGGAGAGGGTTATCATATTCTCTAGTCGTAAGGGCTTATCACTCTTACGTACACTGGATTTTGCACGATAGTGCTATTATTATACAAATATACTTTTCATTGGACCCAATCCTGTTATATCATATGTGTGATAGTGTCACGACCCAGTTTCCCAAGCCGGTCCTAGGGCACGGGAGATGCTAATGGGGACCGGCACCCGTAGAACCCATATCAGTCATATCAATATAGTCATTCAACATATTATGCAAACCATAACCATAATTATGAATAAAATTGTTATCCTGTAATAGATTCTGGTAACAACATAAATATCACATTAAATATATTATCATCCATTTAAGAAAACCATCATTGGTTACATGTTCATTTCCTAGCTAACCAGTACATACCTATGGAGCAGCTAGATTATGAACACCAAAAGTAAATATTATCCAAAATAGAGTAACTGTGAATACATCTGTAAATTAATGGCAGAATACCCAGAGAAGTAGAAGTCTGGATTCTGCAGCTCTAATCCTCTCCTGAAAGGGGAAACAATTAAAGGGTGAGTATAGATGATACTCATTGAATTCACATGCATCCCAATAAATAATAGGTGTCAATCAATAATAACAGGGTACCGAATAAATGTCAAGGTATAGCCAAAAACAATAACATCATATGGTTCAGTAGTATATATATGGAGAGACAGATATCGGGATGGACTGCATGAAAAGAAATCATACAATCTCCAGTCAGTCAGTACGTTGGACCATGTAGGTCCTAGATCATCCATAACAGGGCATATAACATAAGGCGGATCAGACCTTATGGCCAGGACCATAATCCCCTCCTAGCTAGGGTACAGATATACAATGTGCACAAGGTCGATAGTATTTCCCCACTCCCCTATCGAATCGGAAGTTCTATCACAACCATATCTGGGTCAGTAACAAGGGATACCATTAACAACAATGGCATCCGGATTCAATCAATCAATCAATCAGTTCGGTATCAATCATATCAATAATCAATATCAATAATGGCCATGCCATGTGCAATATCCAATGCAATTTAAAATTTGGTAATAAGGGTAATCTATATGACAAAAAAATAAGGTTCGGTATTCAAATGTAGGTATCAATAAATCAAGGTTTGTATAACATTTCATAGGTTGATTTAATAAAGAAATATAGATAACAAATTTAAAAGGAATTTAAAGGTGATCAACACAATGGTTCGGCCATTTAGGGTTTTTCTCAAATGGTGTCCAACAATCAATCAAATGAATTCAGTAGAATAAATGATGCATGTAGAACTCACCTCAATTTTTCAATAGCCAATATATTAACCAAATTCACCAATTTCCTTCAAAATTCCCAATTTGGCTACTTTGGGAATTCAGTTTTCCAAATCTACAAATTCACATCAAATTGGTCATTAATTAATTGTTCTCTTATACTCAATTAACTATTTCTATCATCAATTTACAAATCTCATCACTAATTCACCATATCATATTTCAAAGTTTCAATAAAACCCTAGAGTTTAGGTATTTCAATTATTTAGTGTTAATCTATATAAAATAACACTAAACCCATTCATTATAACCTCAATAATATTTATTAAATCAATAAAACCTAACAAATAATCACTTACCTCAAATGAGTGTCAATGGCAGAAATTTATCTTCACTGCCCTAAGATATTTTCCAGCTCTTTCCTCAAGCTAAAACGGAATTTGATAGTCACAAAATATCCTTATGGATTTTCACAATTTTTTCCCAGAAATTTGATGGAGAAAATCGTGAAATCTGATGAAGAAGATGAAGGAACAGTGTTTCGGTTCCTTAGAGAAATATGAGCACGATAGAACAGAGATGGAGAAAATAATAAGTTTAGGTATCTTAATTCCTCTGTTACTGCCCTTTTTATAACAAGTTACTGCTTCTCAAATATAGGCTACTGCCTCAGTAATAGAATTAATTAAATCTCGCTCCGCCAAATTCAAATCCACTGGTCCAGCTCGCCAATGCTTCTTCGCATTGCCGGCTCGCCATTCCACTTCACATAAGTCAACTCGCCTATGCCGGCTCGCGTATGCCTCTTCGCACTTCCCTCTTTGCATTTCCTCTTCGCACTTTGCTCTTCGTAATTCCTCTTTGCCCTTCATCTTCACATTTCCTCTTCGCCATTCCCTCTTCGCCATTCCCTCTTCGCATTTCCTCTT
>CANXYC010718414.1:0-17965 GCA_948193065.1 Aleurites moluccanus
TGAGATATAGTTGTTCATATTTAAGTTTGTGATGTATATTGAGTTATTGATGAGATGGAGTTATTGTGGAGATCCAGAGGGATCTGTTTATTTGAGATGGTTGTGGTTATTTATAGAAGTGCTTATATTGTGTTTTTAGCAGCAGGGCATGCTCCTTAAATAGAGGAGATGCTGCCTGATTTTTGTTGGATTGTTTAAGCTTTATTAAGCTTATTTGTGTATGCATGCCATATAGTATAGTTTATGGGTTCTTCGTGGTACTGGTAGCATAAGCATCACCCGTACCATAGGACTGTCATGGCTCCTAAGTTGGGCTTGAAAAATTGATTTTCTACCTAAAACTTCAAAGGTGGCAAAATTGGCAACTTTCCAAATCTTAATTTTCTATATCAATCCATTAGCCTCCAATTAACATATTCTAAACTTAATTAACATAAACTAACTCAAAATCAAGTAGTCAAAGCATACAACTTAAGTTTAAGGTTTGAAATTTGGGGAAAATACCCAAGTGCATCAATTGATGCAATCAAACACAAAACCCATTCTAATCATCATCTAAAACGTCTAAATCAAATATAAAACTAAACAAATCAACTTGTTACCTCTAATGGATGATCCATCCGAAATTCTAAAGGTGATGGTTCTTGATTTTCTTTGATTTTCCAAGCAAAATTTCAATGGAAAAGGAAGAATCAATGTTGGTTTCTAAGTTTTTCTTATGTTTTCTCTTGAAACAAGCTTGAAAATTTGGTGGAAGCAAGGAATGGTGGTTCGACCAAGTAAGAGGAAGAAGAAGAAGATAACTAAAAATGTCTAAGTGTTGCTTATATACTAAATTAAAAATGGCAAATTGCATTTAAGTCCTTAAACTTTTCATAAATCATACTTTGACCACAACTTTTTCTGTAATTTATTCTGACAATTCTGTTGGGATCTAGATTTCAAAGTGGGGATTCAAATAACTTATTTTTATTTATACTTTATTATAAAAATAGTTTTAGAAAATGCTGAAACTCAGACAGTCGATTTTCCATTATACCCCCAAAATTTCACTTATTTAAGATTTTGCCATTACTTACTTTTTTAGTGTTCTAAAATATTTTTCACCTCTATCTTTTTACCATAATTACATATATATTTATATGATTTTTTACCCTCTGATCAGAATCAAAATTCATTTATCAACTGAAATACTATTTTCTCGGCAATGTTATTGACACGATGTTTTCCGAGATAATATTTCATATGCATTTTAATTATGTTTCAAAAATTATTTTTAGTCATTTCAATAATTTCAAATCAAAAATTAATAATAATATAATTTAATTATGATAAATTTTTCTAGAGTATTACATTTTGACTTTTCCCATCAATTTTTCCCATCACTTGTAAGAGTTAAACAATTGCATTACACAGTTGACAAGTGCCGAGACTTTTAGATTTACAGTTGCAAATGTTGAATAATTAAATGCAAGGGTTGACAAGAGTCAAACCTTTAGTTTTACATGCTTGTTAATAACATGTATTTAATTAAATGCATGGATCGGCTCAATTAATTGCACAAGAATGTAATTAGTCAAAGGCTAAAATTTGTCCAACTTGCTTCCAATCAATCAAATTGTAACAATAATTTCTTTGGCTAAACCGATGAGCGCATGTACTTTAAAGCCCCACATCATGATTCGGTCAATCACCTTTTAAAACTCGGTCAATTAACAAGATCATAAAAATTTGGTCATCATGCAAACCATGGTCAAATTCGTCATGCAAACCATGACATATGAACTCTATGAATATGATTTAGCTCGGTCATCATGCAAACCGTTAAACACAATAAAATTAAATTTCATGATGACCGTATTTTAATGAATGAAAGTTTGCATTTTAAAGCCACATGACCGGATCACTTGTCCAATGTTGTCATAAAATTAAATCCGGTCATAAAATTACGACAACAATTAGAGCCACATGAGTTTTGAGCCATGAAATAACAGTTGTCAAGTGTTGTCATAAAATTAAATTCGGTTGAGCCTTTCATAAAATTATGTTGGTCATGTAATCACTAGTTAATGGTTTACATGATTGAGCCACATGTTTAATTACCTGATGATTGGTGTTAAAAATATGGTCATTTACTATGTTAAATTAAATATTAAATTGTGATTGGCCATTTTTTAGTTTATGGCCTCTTGATAAATAAGAATTGCTTTTTCAGATGCAATCTCCTAATATAAATCAACCATACTTGAAATCTCTAGTACTTGAAATTTAAGTTGCTTGAGTCGGCCAAAATCCTTGTGTAGGTTATAAAGGGATACATGTAGCTTATAAAGGGATTTCTGAATGCTCAAAAATTCCCAATAACTTATAATCTTCAAATTGAGAAGTTAGAAAATTATTTGGCCATTTAGTGTCTTTATGTTGGTGAACCATTAGATCAATTTTTTGTAAGAATTGATCGGTCATTGTGTGAGCTGAGCTACTATAAATTATAGTCGGTTGCCTTCCAAAAGCAACCTCTAATCAGTCTAGACATCTGTCCAGTTTTGCAAAAGAATTTTCAAATGTCCCAAAGTAATTAAATTTTCCTCATAAATTGGTTGAATGTATTTGGCCTTATATAGGCATATGTTGATGTAATTTTCAGTATTAGTCATAATTACTGTACTAAAATTTTTTCCGGGCATGCCAAAAGGTGTTTGAACGAAAAAAAAAACCCACTAATCTGGCAATCAGTGCTAATTAGGAACTTAATGTTTAAATTGTTTTAGATAGCAGGTCTTTTATTACAGTCTAATGACATAAATACTGAAAATTATATTAATACTAATTAACAGTGATTACAAGAGGTAAAAGCCCTAGTTTAATCAATATATAAGCATGAACACTGTCAATTAATTAAAACTAGGGTTTGAATACAATAAAAGTAACATGGAAGCACTGTATATAGGCGGGGATCACCATCAACTTTGCTTGCAGGGATCTAGCATGTAGGCTTCAAGAATCGTCAACCAAGGTTGAGTATATAGGCTGACCTGTCAACTAAAAAAGGTGAGTATTTAGGTATGGAACCATCAACTCAGAGAAATATAATTGCTCTGGGCAAAGAAGAGTGCCTTTAGTTTTTGTTGATAAAATGTTAAAGAGATGCTGATTAGAGGTTAGATAACCTATTTATACTAAAAGAAACCCCAACTGCTACTTTGTAGGTTATAAAACTTGCTTAGTAGTTATTGTTTGACTGGGTTTTGCTGTGTCAATCAAAATGGGCTCAGGCTATGCTTCAAATTAAATCCGAATGCTCACATATGGTGTTAACACTATATTTTTTTTTACTGCCCACTGGAGATATTTAAAATTGAATAATTAAAATAAAAATTGAAACTAATCATGTCCCAAAAGAAACAAGTTATTGGTCTAACTGGATCTTCTTGGAATGTTTGGTAGGGGCTCAAGTGTTCTACGAAAATGTTCATCAACAAAGGAAAGATGTATTATGATTGAAGTGACTGCTTCATTAAAATTTTCTCTCTCATTCTTTTAAGAAGTTTCATTGCTTTGAACATGTTTTTCTTTAAGAAAACCTTGAATAATGGTATTAAATGAAATGGCATCTGGTTCAAAACTCCTTTGTTCCATTTATATGAGCAATTTGTCAGCCTCTGACGGCATCCCTTTCTTGTAAAATCCTGTTATCATTATATTATACGTCACAAAATCAGAATCCAAACTCAACTTAGAGTTGAAAAAGTCAAAAAAATTCAAGTTCCAAGGCAGAAGGGTTGGGCGGCCCTACTGTAGAGCCATCCAACCCTTGCCCTAACTCCATTCAAATTTTGGACTTTTCCTTGGCTTGTTTCCTTTTTGGTTGGACCCTTTTCAAACTTCTACTTTCAAAAAAACTTATACACCTTCCTTTGCACTATAAATACATCCTCCAAACTCTTATTTTCACATTCAAGCTTCCAACCATAGCTCACAAATATCACTAAGCTTTCAAGTTTAATGTTCCTCTCTTCAACATGATGTACAAGGTAACCCCTCTTGATTGGTGTTATATGGGATGTAGATTTTTGAAAAGTCTAAAGTAATTTAATTGTAGCATGATAGACTTTGAATTTTTAAATGTCAGCCGCCAAATTTTGGAACAAGAAATCTCATATCTTTCATTTCAAAGATGTTAAGATTCGTCCAATCTTTGAAGAATTTAACGTTATCTTATATAGGTACTCAAATCCTTACAACAAGATTTTCATAGGGGACTTAGATATAAGGTATCTTATAATTGGTCAAGTAGAATTATATTTTAGTAGAATATTTAAAAAATTATCATATGATTTCACGCATTAGAAAATAGGAGCATGTGAAATTTTTTTCTCATCAAGATTTGTAATTTACTCTGTTAGTATATAAAGGATCCAACACCTAACTTTGTCAATTTAGTGTTGAAGTGGCATTTTTATTCTGATAAAAAATTAATTTTATTATAAAAATAAGTAATACTTATTAAATATCAAAAATTAAAACTTCAAAATTAGAAAATTATATGTTAAACCAAATAAATAAATAAATACAAAATTAAAAATAGGAAAAAATAATGAAAATTTATGGAGTTAGGAGCTAAACACTTCATACACTAAAAGAGTAAACCACAAATCTCGATTTGGAAAGGAAAAAAATCAATAGACCCTTATTTGCAAACGTGACCATATAATACTTTTTTTAAACTTTCTCCTAGATTTTATCAATATTGTCCTAACTTATATTAATCATAAATAATAATATTAAATTGAAAAATTCAATTTTTTTATGCTTAAAGGAAAATTAATGATTTTAGGGATTGGGTTACCCTAAACCTCAAATGAATTTAGGGGTTATTCAAGGTTTAGTCAAATACAACCTCAAATGTTACTTAAGAATTTTGGACATGTGCATACACATGTCAAACTCCATGCACTCTCTCTTTCTTATGCATGGATAAGTGAAAGAGAAAAAGTTTCTTATTGTCACTCCATTCATACGTATACTTAAGTGGAAAATGTAGACAAATAATGAGCTTCCAGTTTTCATCTTCTTCCTTTAACAGTCGCTTCTTCCTTTAACAAAGTTTATTGTACTTAGTGCTAAATATAAAAAGTGGAAAGTGTAGACAAGGAAGTATCATCTTCTTATATTGCATATGTCATGCTAGAGATAGAGACAAAGCAGTGATTGAAGAGAATTTCTACTTTAAGATTTTTCTTTTCATGTATGAAGAACTAAAATTGAACGGACTTATTGTAACGCAATAAAAATTCCTAAATTTATATTTAATACTCATATATGTGTATTACTAATAGATTAATTTTTATTTAAGAATATAAACTAAAAATATGAAATTAAAATATCATAATTCAAATTAAACATTTTTAATATTTTGCTAAAAATAAATTATATGGAAATCATATTGGAACCTAGATTGAATTAGAAATGGAAAATATGGAAGTAACTAGTGATGGAAATTGAAATGGAGCAAAAGTACAATTATGGAAAGTTTAGAAGTCAATCTATAAATACCAAAAGTTGAGGGGCTACTTTGTGAATACTAAAATTTCATAATATCTATAAAATCTAATACATAGAAAAATTTGACAAATTTTCCACCTTCCATCGAGCTTTGGTAGAACCACCTTTGCCCCTCCCCCATTTTCATTTCTTCAATTCCTCCACCAAAAATCTATCCTACAATCAACTCCAAAATTAAACCAAATTAAACCTACATGATATATTAAGCCTAAACAAGTATTCAACCTCAAAAATTCAAAAAAGAGGTGAATTCCATCAAGAAGGAAGATTAGGGTTTTTAACACAACTTAAGGTAATCTTTCCTCTTTTTCATTATATATGAATTATATAATAGTTATAATGAGAAATTTAAGCAAATAGATGTATATAAGTTAAGATAGGAAGAATTGTTTCTAAGTTAGGGTTTATGTAAAACCCTAGGTTTTAAGTTTGATGGAATTAATTTAATTTAAGCTTAGAAATAATTTTCTCATGTTACAATTAGCCTAAAACAACCTTATTTCATTTTGTAGCATTAAAGGAGAATAGAGTTGGTGATGGAAAGAAAGATGAAGGGTATTTTTACTTTATGTGAGAAATAAAGGTTCCATAGGATTTTTTTATCAAACTAATCATCAAGGTGAGTTGTAAATATGATGTTACGCATGTTAAAATCCATTACTTGAACTATTGAAGCCAATCCTTGCTTCCTCCATGAAGTGGTTGAATGCTAAATTTAAATTCCCTTTGAAAATGTTGCTTGATTGTGCTTTAATTTAAGTCCAATTTCTTTGTTACTTGATTAAGTTTGAATGCCCTTTATGTTGGTTGAAATGTACTCTTGTTGTTTGATAAATTACCCATTTTGAAAGTATCCTAATAACCTACCAATTTGTTATCTAAAAATTGTACACCATATGTTTGTTAAAATGCCCCCAATGAACCTTTGTTATGTCCACCAAATGAGTATCAATTTCGCCAACTCAAATGAATATTAATCCTTGTCATCACAAATAAGTATCAATCCTCACCAGTGTAAACTTACCATATTGACATTAGTTTGTCACTTACCCAAACCCTAACCTATTGTCATTGCTATACTTCTTTGCCATTTATACTACTTGGTTGCCACTACCTATTGTTCAATGAAACCATATGTTAATATATGAATTGCTATTGCTTATTGCTTTGTTGCTTGATATCTTCTTTCTTTGATACCATTCTTGATACAATGTTGAGCAATGTACCTTTTATTGCTAAATATCCAATGACATTATAGAACTACCTACCGATGTGTAGTGGGTGAATACTATCAGTATTATGCATAATGACTATTTTATAACCCTTTCTAGGAAGGGTTAATTTATTAAACATAAGGTCTTATCAACCTTATGTTATATGATGAGTTTATATGACGAGCTTATGACGAGTTATTACTCTTTATCTGTTATGTTTCTTAACCTTTTGTTTCCATATGCCATTGTTATTATGTAACCTACTTGATACAATTCATAACTATACTATTTACTTATTTCTTACATTGATTATCTGACTTCCTTATAGATACCTTATTGTCATGCCATTTGGTGGGCTATCCATTTCATTTACCTAGCTTATGTGTATAATATTATATTTATGACTCACTGAGAATTATATACTCCTTCTTTAGTGGTTTAATATTTTTTTGATCCAGAATAGACTATTAGTGGTTCCAAAGGTTTTCTTCTTCTGCTATTAGAACTAGACTTTTTCCACGTAAAGTCTATATGTGTATTTACTATTTTGTACTCTTAGAGTGCTCCATGGTACTACTAGTGCTGATATGTAATAACACTTATGGAACGGTTATGTAAATTAGTAGATAATGGTATGTTAGATATGCATAATGGATTTAATGATGGGTATGTGTCATATTGCTTAAATATTGATTATTGGTAATGGATTGGTATATTATAAATGTGGAAATATTGAACTAAATAAATATGATTATAGGGTTGTACGGGTGTTGGTAGTATAGGTTGTTCCCCAATCCTATGACCATTATGTTCTAAATTTTGGGACATGACAAAGTTGGTATCAGAGCATAGGTTTCGATAAGAATGCAGTATGGATATGTGTCAATAGTACATAGGTGAACTGTGAAGCATAGGATTTTCTTGTCAAGTCATTTACAGTCTTCGTTATATATATGTATATTTTTGTGTTGTATGTTATGTGGTATGGTTTTTTATTTGTTGTTATAATGACAATGTTGCCTATCAATAAAAGAGAAAGAGAAGTAGATAATAATAAAGTCCAACTCAAAGATGTTATACCCTAGATTAGTATTCAAATGAGGACTTGTGGAAAGCCATATCCACCCTTAGTGAGAGTAGAGTCAGTAGAAAAAGAATTTGGTAGTATGTCAAGAGCTATAAAAACTATATTACAATAAGAAGAACTATAATGTAAACCTATACGAAAGTTATATAACTAGAACAAGTAAAGTTATTTATTACTTAATAAGAGACAGATGTTTATTCCAGTACTGATCCTATATCAATTCCACCATATCGAATGGCTCTAACAGAGTTAAAGGTACTAAATGTGCAATTACAGGAGTTATTAGATAAAAGATTTATACAACCAAGTAGTTTCCCATGGGGTGCGATCATACCAACACTAATGCACCGGATCCCATCAGAACTTCAAAGTTAAATGTGTTTGGGTGAGAGTAGTACTAAGATGGGTGATCTTTTAGGAGGTTTTAGAATTACCTTTTGGATTAACCAATGCCCCAACTGTATTTATGGACTTGATGAACCGGGTGTTCAGGTCATATTTGTACAAGTTTGTTATTGTGCTCATTGATAACATAATTGTCTATTCTAAAAGCAAGGAGAAATATGAGTAGCATTTGAGAATGGTATTACAAACACTACGGGAGCATAAATTGTATGCTAAATTGTCAAAATATGAATTTTGGCTCACTGAAGCATGTTTCCTCAAGCACGTGGTAAGCAAGGATGGCATTAAGGTAGACCCAAAAAAAGTAGAAGTTGTAGCTAATTAACCATCACCTACCAATGTAACAGAGAAACGAAGTTTCCTGAGTATGGCTTATTACTATAGGAGATTTGTTAAAGATTTATCCAAAATAGTTGCTCCAATGACTAAGTTGACAAGGAAGCAGGAGAAGTTCTAATGGACAGATGAATGTGAGAAGAGTTTCCAGACTAAAGATATGCCTTACTACAACACCAATATTGGCTTTACCACCGGGAACTGATGGAGTCTCAGTGTATTGTAACAAATCCATAATGGAATTGGATTGTATTTTAAAGCAAAATGGACGAGTAATTGCTTATGCTTTTCGGCAACTAAAAAAGCATGAACAAAATTATCCAACTTATGATTTGGAGATGGCAGCAGTAGTGTTCACACTCAAAATATGGAGATACTATTTGTATAGAGAGAAATGTGAGATATACACTGACCATAAAATTTTACAATATATCATGTAGTAGAAAGACCTAAATTTACGATAGCAGAGATGGGTTGAGTTGTTAAAATATTATGATTACCAGATAATGTACCATCCAGGGAAAGCTAATATAGTGACTAATACATTGAGCAGAAAGTTGATGGGAAGTTTGTCTCACATTACAACCTTAAAAAAAATCACTGATTAGAGAAATTAAGAAGTTATTTGACATAGGAGTTCAATTAGAATTAGTGACCCTAGACCGAAACCAGGTTCTAATAGCCCAATTCTATATAAAGTCACTATTGATTGAAGAAATTAAAGCTGCATATGATAAGGATACACAGATAGTGAAGCTAAAAAAAGATGTCCATGCAAGGAGAACTTTTGAATTTATAGTTGATAATTGTGTATTAAAATGTTTATGTGTACAATATATGGATGGGTTAAGGAAACAAATTATGAAAGAAATGTATTATGTGCCTTATAATGTTCATCCTATAGTAACTAAAATGTATCATAACATTAAAGAGCATTATTGGTGGCCTAATATGAAGTGAGATATGGCTAAGTTTGTATCCACATGCTTAGCATGTCAGCAGGTGAAATTTGAACATCAGAAACTATTGAGATTGCTACAGGAGATAGAGTTACCATAATAGAAATGAGATCAAATAACCATGAATTTCGTAGTAGGCTTACGGAGAACACCTTAAGGATAGGATTCCATTTGGGTGATAGTTGATCGTTTAACTAAATCAACTCACTTTTTGAAAGTGAAAACTAGTTATTTAACTGCTCAGTATGCCTAGATATATATTGATAAGATTGTACGACTGCATGGTGTACCTTTGATTATCATATATGATCGGGGAACTCAATTCACATCATGATTCTAGCAAAAATTTCAAGAAGCATTGGAAACTCAACTACTTTTCAATACAACTTTCTATCCTCAAACTGATGGACAAATAGAGTGCACCATTCAGACTTTAAAAGATATACTCTGATTATATGAATTTGATTTTAGAGGGAATTTGGACAGATACTTGCCATTGATCAAGTTCGCCTACAACAAACAATTATCATTCTTCCATCGGGATGGCACCATACAAAGCCTTATATGAAAAGAAGTGTAGATCACCTATTGGTTAGGTAGAACTAGGGGAAAAGCATTTGGAAGGCCCTGATTTGATTAAAGAGATAATGGAGAAATTTCTTATCATTAAGGAACGAATGAAGATAGCTTTTAGTCGACAGGAAAGCTACACCGAGCCGAAATGAAATGGTATACACTTTATAGTAGGCGATCATATGTTCCTAAAGATATCACTAATGAGAGGTGTAATACAATTTGGTGAGAAGGGAAAGCTTTCACCGAGATACATCGGACCATTTGAGATACTAGATAAAGTCGACAATGTATCCTACCAATTGGCATTGCCTCCTAATTTAAGTCATGTGCATCCAGTATTTCATGTATCAATGCTATGAAAATATATGTTAAATCCATCACATATCCTCCAACCACAAGCCATTGAGATAGATGAAGACTTAACTTCTGAAGAAGTGCCAATAAAGATCATGAATTGTCAAGTTCGGCAACTGCAAAATAAGAAAATACCAATGGTTAATGTATTAAGAAAGAATCATTCGGTAGAAGAATGCATGTGGGAAAGAGAACATGATATGCAAGTTAAGTATCCACAGTTATTTCACAGGTGAGGTACATATAGTTAAAATTCAAAGAAAAATTTTATTTAAGAGAGATAAGTGTAACACCCTAGAAAATCTTAGATTTACATTTAGTACTCATAAATGTGTATTACTTGTAGATTAATTTTAATTTAAGAATATGAGCTAAAAGTATGAAATTAAAACATTAGAATTGAAACTAAACATCTTTAATATTTTGAAAAAAATAAAATAATATGGAAATCACATTGGAACTTAGATTGAATTAGGAATGGAAAATATGGAAGTAACTAGTGAAGAAAATTGAAATGGGGCAAAAGTACAATTATGAAAAGTTTAGGGGTCAATCTATAAATACCAAAAATTGAGGGGCTACTTTATAAATACTGAAATTTCACAAATATCTATAAAATATAATGCATAGAAAAATTTGACCAATTTTCCACCTTTCATCAAGCTTTCGCCGAACCACTTTTATCCCTCCCCCATCTTTATTTCTTCAAATCCTCCACCAAAAATCCATCCTACAATCAACTCCAAAATTAAACCAAATTAAACCTACCTATATATTAAGCCTAAAGAAATATTCAACATCAAAAATTCAAAGAATAGATGAATTCCATCAAGAAGGAAGATTAGGGTTTTTCACATAATTTAAGGTAATCCTTCTTATGTTGCCTCCTTTTTATTATACATGAATTATAATAGTTATAATGAGAAATTTAAGTAAATAGATGTATATAAGTTAAGATACAAAGAATTGTTTCTAAGTTAGGGATTATGTGAAACCCTAGGTTTTAAGTTTGACTGAATTAGTTTAATTCAAGCTTAGAAACAAGTTTCTCATGTTAAAATTAGCCTAAAACAACCTTATTTCATTTTGTAGCATCAAAGGAGAATAGAATTAGTGATGGAAAGGAAGTTGAAAGGTATTTTTACTTTATGTGATAAATAGAGGTTCCATAGGGTTTTTTATCAAACTAATCATCAAAGTGAGTTGTAAATATGATATAATAATAAAATAAAATAGTTAACCTTAGATAACTGTTTGATGTCCTTTTTACTTCAAGAGTGAGAGGTCATTGAATTATCCAATGTGGACAAATCGATAATGTCATCCTTTACAATGAAATCAATAACTCATTAATTAATATATTGATTCAAATTTTAGTGGCATCCCCTATATGCTCTTTAAATGCACAGTGATAAATATATTAATATTATGTTAATGCATTTTTCAATTTGTGCAGTTGAAGAACCATAGAGAGATGTTATTGGAGTTGCTTTCAATATATTAATACATAAGTATTGGTACTAATTATTTTGTTTAATTAGGAATGCATTTTTGAATGCTTAGGTTCTTACCCTTTAGTAAAGGAGATATAAGGTGTTATAAAAAATTAGCTGTATGTTTAAAACTAGAGTTTGGGATATTTTCATCTTATATGACTTTTAGTTTTAACAAATGATGATGCTTTGACAGTGTAGAAATATGAATTCAGATCGAGAATGGATGTATGTTAGGCTACGGGATCAACTTCTAAATCTTGAATTCGTGAAAGGCGTGAATGAGTTTATTGAGTTTGCAATTACGCACGACAGATTTACTAATGAAATGATGATTAGGTGTCCTTTCGATAAGAAGAAGTGTTGGAATCAGAGTTTTGAAACCGTGGATATGGTAAAGCTACATTTTTTTATTAAGGACCTTCAATAAGAGGATATTGGAATTTACATGGAAGGATGGTTATTTTGAATATGAAATTTTAGCAGAAAGTTTATCAGCTCCACTAGAAAGATTAGTTTTGGATACAGCAGGACTAGATTTCAATTGAGAATCTATATAGGAATCTACGAATCCTTCTGCTTAGCATTTGTATGATATGCTTAGTGTCACGAACGAGGAACTGTGGTTGTGAGAAACATTCCAAGAGTGTCGCGAATGAGGAACTTTGGTTATGAAACATTCAAAGTTATATGTTGCGGTAAGATTACTAAATATTAAGTCTGAAAATCACCTAACAAAAAGGTTTTATGACCATATATGTGAATTCGTCAATGAAATTTTGCCTTAAGATAACGTTATAGTGGACAACTTCTACAACACTAAGAAGTTAGTACAGGGCTTTGGTCTTCTAGTATATAAGATCGATTGTTGTAATAATAGGTGCATGGTATTTTGGGGAGAAGATATATATTTGCAAAAGTTGCTAGTTTTGTACATTTCTATGATATAAGGAATCAAGAAGGGGTTCTTTAAAAGGAAGAAAAATGATGCATATAAGAAGATGTATTACTTTCTTTTGACCCATAGGCTACAACGACTCTATGCCTCAAAATCCACGGCTAAGGATATGACATTTGTAACACCACAGTGGACAGAACAGTAGACAGTAAGCCAATATAGTAGATAGTATGGATATAGTAGATTAAAGTAATGGATATGATACTAATTTAAGCATAAATAGGCTCAATTAATTACTGAGGTATACAGAAGATAATATTTACAAAAGAATTTTTAAGGACAGAATAAATAGAAATACTGAAAATGGATTTTTACAAAACTTTAAGAAAATCTTTACAAAAATTTATTGAGGATATTTAGGATTAAGATCCTAAAGTATTGAAGAAAAATAATTTAAGGATTATTTGAGATTAGAAAGGAAAATAGATAGACTGAATTTTTAAGTACTGAATCGAAAACATTGGAATTAATTATATAACCAGAGGAATTAAATTTTATAACATATTTAAAGTTAATTACTACAAACTCAAGGATATTAAGAGAACTAAAATAGTGTTAATTTTTAGTAAAAATAAAGAGTGGAAAAGAGATTGAAATGACTGAAAAATTGATGGACTGGCAAAATCATAAATAAGTGCACTATTAGGGGTATTTTCGAAAACGAGTTATCTAGAACACATAATTGAATCGAAAATAATTTTAAATAATAGAACAACCCAAAATAAAGTATATCACTCACCACATGAAAGTTTGAATCTAAATAAAATAGACATAATAAATTACAAAAAAATTTGGGACAAAATTACAATTAAGAAAAATTGGGGAACAAAAGTGTAATTAAGCAAAGATATAGGACCCACCATTTATTTCATAATTATAGAAAGAAATGAGGTGGCCAGCCATGGATTTGAGCAAGGATATTTTTATGTATATTCTACTTAATAACTTTAGGAATTAAACAAGTATTCAAAATTCTAGACCTGTCTCCAAATTTTTGCATTTTCTTTAGTTCCTTGAATTTAATATATATAGGGAAAGCAACATGAAAGGAAAATTTATACCCATTTGGCCGAACCATAGAAGAGTGAATACCCATCAATATTTTTCTCTTTTCCATAGTAAAACCAAAGCCTAATTAAGGGAGATAGAGGGAAGAAAGAAGGGGATTACATAAAATTTCTATAAGAGGTAGTATTCAAACTGTTTTGGAGGAAATCAGAAGATGTTGGAATTCAAGTATTCAATTAAAGGTAAAGTATCTAAACTATATATTTCTAATTTAATTTAAGATTTCTATAGTTTGATTTAGTAAATAATTGAGTTAATTGAGCTAAGATTATAAGGAATGAACTAGGGTTTCAAAGGGGTTCTGTAATCTATTTCAGGCAGTAAATTGTACATAGAATTCTGAATTTTTAATGAATTAATTTTGGGATGGACAAAACATGAAAGTTGTAGATAAATATGTTAATTTTATTTCTGAAAAAGAAATTAATTAAATTCGAAGTGAGGTGAGATTAATTTAACAAAAAATCGTGACTGACCAGAATTAGGTTTTTTTAAAATTTTACTACTATGTTTTTATTATAGAGAATAATAGGGACAGAATTAGGAGAAGTGTTCAACATTAAAAGTGTATATTTATGTCTTATCTATAGTCTTGTAAAATAATTTTTCAATTAGATTTTTATTTTATGATATATTAAGTTATAAGTGTTGCCTTCCTGAATTGACTAATACACAGAACAATGAGTATTGAGTTTTATTGATTTGAATACCTTAGAGAATGGATTAGGGAAAGTGAAAAACATAAAAAATAATCATTTATATTTAACTAAATGGATACCAAATGGTTTTGAAATTAGTTAAACATAGAATTAATTATAGTCATGGGAACATAAGCTGTTCGGATAAGAATCATAAGACAGTAAGTTAATTTTGAGAATTCACTAGTAATTGTGTAGTAATCAGAATGGTTTGAATTAATTTTTATAGTCCCATATGTCTGGTGTTAATGGGAAAAAGAATCAAAGTAATTAGATAAGTATAGATTGAGTTATAGGATAAATAGTAGAGACTGTCATATTAGGGTTGCAGGGCAGCAGGGTTAGTTATAAGGCTAAATTTAAATTAACACTATAAATTGTGTAGTAATATGAGTAAGGTGAATTTTGGATATGTTAGAGCCTAATATGTCTAGTTTAATTAGGATTAAGAATTGAATCAATTGAATAAGTGTAGAGAGAGATATAAATAAAGGAACATAGGCTGCCAATAATAGTTTTCTTAAGAATAGAACCTAGGATTTTGGAAATTTTGAAGAATATCTTTAAATTAAGTTTAATTGAGGTAATTTCAAATTAATTGGTATCTAAATTGAAATTAATTGAATATGTAGATTCAAGAATGATTAAAAGGCATGATGAAAACTGTGAATGCTAAAACCTGGAACCAAGGAAAAAGGAAAAGGAAAGGATATCAATAGAAGTGCTAGGCAAAGGTGAGTTATATGTACATCATGATTCATGTATTTTATTATGTCATGATTTATTCCATTTGAATAACCATTCTTATTTGAGCACCGAATATGTTATTATATATCGGTAAAATGACCTAGCCTGGATTCGAAAATTTGTTATTGATTTGATACTGATATAGATGAATAATTCCAGCGAATATATAATTTTGCCATTGAGATTACTGATTATTGAATATTGTTGCACCCTATTATTATTTCATTAGCCATACTACATATTTGTATAACAGAGATACTATATCGATGGGGTAGTGAGGGGAAAACCATCGGTATTGTGCATAGTGGCCTACTGGACAGGGCTAAATATCTAGGACCCTAGCTGGGAAGGGATTTGTCTCAGCCGTGAGGTCTGACCCTCCTTACTTAATACGGTGATATTCAAATATAGTTACAGACCCTCTATGTCTGTTATATGAACATCCCTGAATCACTTTATACTTCATTGATTCCGATTGTTGTTGACTGATAATTTGATTTTGCTCCATATTTGCTAATTTATTACTGATATTGTTTATTTCATATTTTTCTATCGTTACCCAGCCTTTTTCAAGTAGCATGATGTAAATGTAACTCACTGAGTATTTTATACTCACTATTTAGTGGTTTATTATTTTACAGGAATGGGATAAAGTTGGTGAAATTCCAAGTTCTCTTTTCCTCCAACTTGGAATGTCAAAATGTTCAAGGTATATATTTGTTGTAATTGTTCTTAAGTACAGTTCTAGAAGCTCCATGGTATTGTACTGTAGTTAGATAGGAAAAAGATGTATTAAGTATTGTGTGGACAGTTGATAATGACAGTTAGTGTAAAGTAATTTAATATGTATTATGACTGTGACTAAACTTAACAAATAACTAATAATATATGTAATGTCTAATGACCGATTCTGATAAATAATAATAATATTACTACTGATAATGATAGTGTTAGAGATGATGATACTATTAAACTGTATGGATTTATATTTGAGATATGGAATGAAAATTTATTATAGAAGTGTTATGTATGGAATTTTGGTACTGTAGAGTTCAGGTTATAAAGATGGTGATTAATTAGGAGTGTAAATTTTCTTTGCAGGTTGAGTAATTTGTAAAAAATAATGTGGGTAAAAAAATTGAAATTATAGGGAAACTTTTGTAATATCTGCCATTTTGAAGTGTATTTCTTGATTTTTATATGTTGAAGAATTTTAAAATTTTAAATGAGAATATTGAGAATTTCAGAAAACTTTTATTTTGGGTTGCAGCAGAATTCAGTGTTGATCATTTCTTGCTATTAGAGACATAATTTGGTAAAGTGTAAAATATGAAAGTTGTTAATTTATGTCTTAACTTTAATTTTGCAAAATGATTTGGTAAAATTATGTGTAAGTGATGAGTTGTGTCTATTTGAGCAAGGCTGGTCTGGTTGAGAATTTCTGCAAGGATGCAGTGTCTATTTGGAATTTCTGGGAATAACTAAGGCAGATTTAGTTGAAGTGGTGAACATAAAAAATGTACCTTTATGTGTGAAGATGATGCCTGTAAAATTTTAGAATTTTTGGATAAGTATATCTCAGTGGAGAGTGATTTGAAGCAGGGCTATTCGGTTAGACTTTGAGGCAGGAGTCTGGGTGACTTTTGGAGGGTCACTACTAGCTGTGTATGGGTTAGTTTAATTTGAAATTTGGATGTGTTGTGTTTTTGCCTGTTGATTTTAAGTGACAAGAAGAATTGATAAGTTTGGATAATTATAGCTCATTTGCGAGCTGACCAAGTTGGGGGATGTTCAGGTAGGAGTGTAAGCTTAGCAGTATTTGTTATGGAGAGCCAGCCTAATGCTATAAGCATTTTGCGGACTAGCAATGCGAAGTGGCATTATGGTGAAGTGACGAAGTGGCGAAGTGAGTTGCCGAAGTGGCATAGGTGAAGAGCTAAGGCAAGGAAGCTTTGGCGAGAAGCATTGTGCGAAGAGGCGAAGAAGCATTGCCGAGATGGCATGTGCGAGGAAGAGTTGCTAGGAGAGTTTGGCGAGGCAGCATGGGTGAGGAAGCTTATGCGAACTGGATTGTGCGAGGCAGCAATTGTCGGATCAAGATTTGCGGGCTGACAAGTGCGAGCTGGGAATGCGAAGTGAGATTGGCGAGCTGGCTTAGGTGAGGTAGCCTTGCCGAGGCGAGTTGGGGAGCTGGTTTGGCGAGGAAGCTTTGCCGAGGCAGGTTTGGCAAGGCGAGCTGGCTAGCGTGTTTCTGCGCAGAGGTCTATTTAATCCCCAGCACCCAGTAGCAATTTTTCACGCTTCATCCTTCCTTTCGTAAAATTCAGTTTTCTTCTCAATTTTGTTCCATATTTTATTCTAAGTCATTAAAGCTTAGATTAATGCAATAGACTTCTAGATTAGTCTATATTTAAGGCAGAATCATAAATTTGAGCAGTGTTTTGCAGAAAACTCAGTTTGAAGGAAATAAGGTAAATTTTCTTCCTAAGTTATTTTCTTTGGATT
>CANXYC010718583.1:0-11526 GCA_948193065.1 Aleurites moluccanus
ATATATATATATATATATATATATATATATGACAGTTATTACACTAATACAAGCCTAGAGAAACTTTATACCCTCTAGGATAGACCCTGACAATTTAAACTCTATCAGTTGAGTCATTGGTGCATACAGTCATATGATTTATCCCTCAAAGGTAAGCCGTTCTAGACTTACACAAACTTGATTCAAAATATAAATATTTGTATTAATAATAGATACTCAAAATAGTTCTTTAAACAGAATGAATTAAATAATAGTTATATATATATATATATCAAAATAATAGGGTTACGAATTAATGATGAGTTGATTAAAAAAAACAGTTAACAACTAAGCCCAAATATAATAATAATAGGTAATAGATAGAATTATGTCTCATATTATATTTATTTCCAAGGATATTAACAAAATCAAATGGATATATTGGTATGCTTAGAATGAAATTTTAAGTTCAATGTAACAGAGACTTATAACACACACACACACACACACATATGCTAGGTTTGATTATGTTTTAATATAATAGAGGCAATAAATATAGATTTACATACATAGTACATATGCATAACTCACCTCCAAAATGAAAAAAATAATCTTACAAAACTCAAAGACTCTTAATATAGCTCCAACCAATCCAAAGCTCGAGTAATATTCAAGCCTAAACACAATTCCAACAATACACAAATTAACATTTTCCCCACCCTATATCATCCATATCAATTCTTTACAATTCTAAAGTCTAATTAGATAGTTCTTAGTCTTAATTTAATTATTATAAAGAAAATTTGAAAGGTTTCGAGAAATAAAACTATTCTCAATACTATTCATCCATTTGCCCTAACTCTCTAATCAACTATTATCCTGAGTCATAAATACACATACATACTCCCCATAACTCAAACATAATTATTCGAATAACCTATGACCTCAAATTATAATAAAAATGGAGTTTTAGAGAAAATACCTCTTTCTCCTCAATAGATGATTTTAGAGAAAACTTGACCTTTTGGAGGATTTAATTGACTTCTTATATTAAGCATTAATTATGATATTAATGTCTTAGAAGAATAAATAGAGAATTATAAGGTTTTATGATGAAGAAATAAAGAAGAAAGACAAAAAATTGAGCAAAAAAAAAATTTGAATAGCCTATTTATAAAGTTATGTTACTGTTCATTGAAGAAAAAATATTTTGGTAGCATAAACTAACCTGGCTATATCTTGGGCTACAAATATCCAGTCACTTCAATTTTTTTTTTTTTTTTTACTTAAACTAGATACATAAGGTTATAACAAATCAATAGTTCAGCTCAAAATATGCCCTATAAAATTTATGATGAATTTTCAAAATTGAATCTATCTTTTTGTAAGTGACATCTAGGTAGGTTTTGTTTCCATAATTATATCTCTAAAAGTGCATATCGAATTTAAAAACTGATTAACAGGAACCTAACTAACACATAAATGAACACTTTTTGTATTTTACACATTGTCCAATTTAGCCTAAGGTCCTCAAATTAATTGGATAATCTCATACTAGATACAAAAGTAGCAACCTAAACTAGTTATGATTAAGGTGAAATATCTCCTCACACACATAAGAGTTTAAAAACCGACATAAAGGCATATAGATGAGACATAACTCTACAATTATTATATTTTACACTTTTCTAAATTCCTTCTTTAAAGCTATGAAAATGGAGCTGCAACATTCTGCTCACTTCTAAATTTCAAAATCCTTAAAACCCTTTATAACAACCAATCCATTTCTCTTCCTTCCCAAACCAACTCAAACCAAAACTAAAGTCTAAATTAAATCTCAAAGGTTACAGAACATCTAAACACTCTAAATAGACTATGGTAATATAAATCAGAGCAGAATATATTCAAAATTAATTATGAATATCAAAAATAATTCAAACTTATATAGATAATGAAAATTAATTATATAAACAACTCAAAACATATGCAATGCAGATAGAGGGTATTACATTCTTCCCTCCTTATATAAAATTCGTCCTCGAATTTATGAAACAACTTGCCTTATGCATGAAATAGTTAAGGATGCTTAGTTTACATACTAAGTTTACTCTCTCAAGTGTATTCTTCCATTGATTGGTTTCTCTAAAGAACTTTTACCATTGATATATCCTTATTATGAAGTCTCTTAACCATTTTATCAATGATGGCTATAGGAATTCATCATAGGTCAAATCTGAATTAATATCCAATGATTGAACTTGCAACACATATGAAGGGTTCAGAATATAGTTGCGAAGCATGGATATGTTAAACACCGGGTGTACACGATCCAAACTCGATGGAAGTGCCAAACAATATAAAACGTCTCCAACCTTATCCAGAATCTCAAAAGGTCCAATGTACCTTGGAGATAACTTGCTCTTCTTCCCAAATCTCATAACTCCCTATTACCATCAATTTTTGACACACTTTGAGCCCAAGCCAAAGCCCAATGATATAGCATCAAGAGTTGAGATAGTGAGAAGAAGGTTGCTTGTCAAATGATCACTTTTACTTTTGGATAGAGAAAATTGCTAGGGTTGTCTTAGCAATTGATGATACGGGTTTTTATGTTTAATATAAAATAGATCAAAATATATTTCAAAATGATTTTGGCTTATTTTGGGACATGTTAAGAGATCCAGATGTAAATCGAGTCTGCGAGCAATCGTGAGGCCTAATGTGGCAAACCGTTGGGCCCGTACCAGTCTGATTCCAATTTAAGTTGTTGTTTTAGTAGAAAAGACTATAAAAAATATTTTCAAGAGTTTCGAGTTGTTTCAGATGGTTTAGACGTGAGAACGGGAGTTTGAGGGAAGATAGTCCCGTTTGCTGCAAGCTGTCAGGCCTATGCGACAACCAGGGCTTTTAGCCCCTTGCAAGAGCATGACCCTTCCTTGAGCCGTATGGCTCTGAGAATTCCATATGGCTCTTCCGCGAGCCTCCGAGCTTCGGGCCCATGCACATTCACCGCTGCTTGTTCTGCCACTCCTTAGTCCGATTTTCCTCTTAATTTTGAAGATTTCAAGTCTATTTTGGTACTAAATTAGCGTCTAAAACATGTTCCTATTTAATATTTTAATTAAAGTAGAAATTTTAATTAAAGGCTAAAAAGGAAGCTTTAGGAGTCCTTGGTTGGCAAGCAACCCTAAGGTTATTTTGGAAGTAATGTTTTAACTACTTAGGATATTTTATTATTTAAGAATACTAAATAAACCTAAATAGGAACATTTATAGTTATTTTTTCCTATTCAAGTGAGGGGAAGAAGTGTATAAATAGACCTTCACCCTTACTAGTTGGGGGATCCAAATTTTTACATCCAAACTCTTGCAAAATAATTATCTTTTATAATCGATATAAAACTGAATTTTATTTATTTAATTAATCAAATTGACCTCTTGAATTAGATGTTTTGTAAAAGAAAATTAATCAATCTTATTCAAAATACTAAAATTAATCTTCTTTCTTAAAGCATTAAAAGAACAAGTTTGAATTTTATTTCTTCTTTTATGCTTCCTTCAAGAACATATCAAGAACATTCTTGATAGTGTTTTTGATAAAAGAAGCATATTATTTGAATCAAAACTTGATTCCAAGTGGAAAGTTTGACAAGGAAGCGACCTCCTTCGAGTGATTGAAACTCTTGACCTTCGAATCAACATAAGACAAACTAAGCCTGAGGATGATTTTTTGAGCCTTGGTGTGTCCAAGTTTGAATGTTTCTACATATCTTTTTATTTTTATTAATTTAGTAACCATGTAATTTGTTTGGGCATAATCACATGGATCGGTAACAATCCATATGATATTTCTTCTTCTTCTTTGTAAAACTATTTAATATAAACTAAATCAAGATTAGATTCTTTATTTAATTTATTCTTTTCAATGTTTAATACTCTACATTGAAAAACAAATCAATTTGAACTAAAAAAAACTTAGAAAACATGCATAGTACCCTCTTTGTATGAAATTTATATTTCTTTATTTTAGCAATTGTTTGATTGTTAATGTTGATTTAAAATTAATTTTTAATAAGTTTAAAACATCTAGAAATATAAGGGAAAGATTTTAGGTGAATGGGAAGAAAAGTATTTGAAAATCACACTTAAATCATGAAAAAATAATTTAGAAATGAAAGGAAGAACAAATACTAAGTCTAAAGGGACATGTGGCCCTTCAGAAGAGCTATGTGACCCTTTAGAAGAGCCACATGGCTCTTCATAGTCCTGTACGGGACTGAAAAGGACTACACAACCCTAGTAGTGCCACAAAGGCATTTTTTTTGTGTCATACGGATCTTTCTTGTCTTGTTTGTGCTTGCTTCTTAATTTTTATATTAATTTGGTACTTCTTATTGTATATAAGTTTTTATATGCCTTGATTAGATGTATGAGACCTAGGTTGTATGTCTATATGATGATTCTTATTGATTTAGGAGCATGCTAGATTAAAAGTGCTAAAGTTAAACTTAATTTTGCATGTTTGTTATCATAATGCCTAGTTTAAGTTTTAGACTTGAAAATTGGCATGCTTGTGATTATGTAACAATATAGCATGATCGAATGTATGATAAAATGACATCAAAATGAACATAATTCCATGAATGTGTAATTTAAACATGAACTTAAAATGCATAAGTTATAGTTGATTAAAAACAAAATTTATTGCCATGTAAGCATAAAATGTGTCTTATAGGTTAGCATGCCATAATTAGGCTAGATGTTAAAAGTGGTTTAATTTGAAAATAATTTAGTGTATGAGTCATTATTCTTGACGTAGTTTGATCACTTGTATATAAACCAAATGATTGAAGTGACACGATTATATGCTTAGCATCATGCATATGATAAAGTTTTGATATGATTAGAAGGAAGCATATTATTTTGCAAAGTATATTGTATATATATTCTAATTGCATGAGCTAACTATATAGGGATAAAGAATATAAAATAAATAACATGATGCCTATAAGGTCCAAGCATGAAAGTTATATGGGCTTAAAATGCATTAAGGCCCAAAAATACAAAGTCCAAGGTGCAAATGTTTTATTTAATGTCTTATATTATGTAATTCTACTTTCTACTTTCTATTTCTTTATCCTAAGATGCTAGATGAATAAATGAATGTTTATAATATGATATAATGTAATAACCATGTAAATTTATTGTTAGGGATATTGGACTCATTTCTCCTTCCATTTTTTTTAAGGCTAGTATGAATTGATATTATGCAATGAACAAGAACAATTTATGAAATCTCTAGGCATGGCCTTGTGTGATTATATAATTAACTAGATCTCGTATAATTATGTCTAAAGAGGTTGGATTTTAAGTGAGACAGCTTGTGACTCCTCCAATCTTTCCTGTGAATTATGTCTGGTTTGGTTTGTGGTAAAGTTGAGCATGTGATATGATATACCTTATTTTTTTTGACTTATGAATTATTTTATTAAATGATGTGCCTTCTTTTTTTGTATTGGATAAATTAGGGATTTGCTTAAGTTATTTTGCCTATAATTTTTAGCTAAATAGGGAGGTTGTCTAATAGCCAGACAGGGGTGCCTAACACCTTCCCCAATCTGTACCCGATTTTCGTACTTGGATCTCTGGATAAGACGACCTGATACTTAGTCAGGGATACAATCATCACTCATTTTCTAGGTGAAGGAAATGCACAACATTTATGGTCTCAGCTATACCTTTAATCGAATGATGACTCTTTTCTTCAGTTTGGTTAATCTTTACCAATATAACTTAGGTTAGAATCTAGACCGTCGCTGTAAAAGAAACCACAGTTTGAGGACTCCACTGGAGACTTGAAAAACCAATTCTTTTAGTTAGATATTATAGATAAACTTAGCTCTTCCCTTTTATTCAATAATTTAAAAGGAAACTTTACTATAAGACTTTGAAGAAAAATTTCATAAAATATTAAAAGTTGGGGCGTGACTCGCCTTCTGTCCCTCATCTTGTCTCTAAAAGAATAGAAGAAATTATTTACTTTATTGTGCTATAAATTGTTGTATGCCATTCATCATGCATCTTGCACAATCTAACACATGATCTCTTGTAGTCATATGGGAAACATCTTCAATTGTCTAGATTTAAACCTAAGTCAATGAGTCTTTTGGAAAAGGAAATAGAGGAAATAACTAAGAAGAAGGTAAAATCTGAAATGAACCCTTTAAGGGAAGAGATTAAGGCTACTATACATGAGGTGATGAGGTTTATGCTATATGAACTCAAAGCTTTCATGAGTCAAGCCATCTCTAAAGCCTTGAATGAGGTGTCAAAAAAGTAAGTTGGGTCATATACTAAGAAAGAAGATTTCATCTCAAGACATGATAAAAAGAAACCCATCATGCCATGAAAAAAGGGAGTTCACCCCACTAAATGAACTCATGACCAAAATTCTAGAAAGACTTCAAAAAAAGGCCTCCTACAACCTTTGGACCTGAAACCTTTACCCGACCCCTTGCCACCTAAATTTAATTTAAATGCTTATTACCAATTTCATCAAGTTGTTGGCCATTATACAAACCAATGTAGGAGACTTAAGCATGAAATTCAAGACCTTATTTATAATAGACAATTTTTTATTCCAAACCTGGCCCAACCTTCATCAAGGTGCAAAGTATACAACAATGGCTATAGAGCATATTTTGTAGGGTCCCAAGAATGAAGAAGCATCTTAAAGTAATTTGCAACCTTAGTTGGATTTTTTTCTTAAGAATTTTGGTTTTCAATTAAGGATACAACTCCCTACATAATTATAATTTGGAAATTTGATATGACAAAAATTTCTTAGTAATGAATAAAATGGCAAATTCTCTATCATATCATTGTTTAGCACTTGAAGTGAGTTGTGAGAAAAGAAGAAAAATAAAAGAATCATTGGAAAAAAATAAAAATAAAAATGATGATACCTTGTTGGGATATTTTACAAAAGGGTATTAGGTAAAAATCAAAGGAAAGAGATAAAATATTTAGCTAAAAAACCTGTAAAGACTAGCTAATAACAAGTGTTCAAAGTATACTTCAAGATTACTTATATTTGAAATGGTTCATCTTTCTAGAGCTATCCTAATTTAAGGTTTTCATTGACTAAGTATTTGAATTATCCTAATTTAAGGTTTTCATTGACTAAGTATTTGAATCAAAGCAAATGGAGATGTTAGATTAGATCATGCATTAAGTATTCATACATACGTATTCATGCATCACATTATTGTTTTGTCATATAGTCATCATTGGCTTAAAAGGAAACTATCATTTTTCAAACCAATCTTACTAAAGAGAGAAGAGGGTTTATTGGAACTTGAGCAACCAACAGTTTGAAAAAACATTTGAAAACATCAATCTAGGGATGGCTGGTATGGAGGAAACAATTAGTAAGATCTTGAATAAAAACTGGGATGCAAGTGGCATTAAGGGAGTTGTGAGCCCCTTTGGCAACCAAGAGGGGTGGGGGGGGGGGGGGGTGGTGAATTGGTTGACTTAAAAAATAATAACCAATTAAAAATATGATGAAGAAAGAGAAGAAGAAAATCAACACAAAGATTTATAGTGGTTCGGCCAAAAATGAGCCTACGTCCACTCCTCAAGATCCCACTTGAGTATTTCACTACCTTTGACCCTTTTGCAGGTTCAAGATCAAATCTAAGTGCTTTGGTTCACACTTTAACCTTATACAATGTGTTTTTCTCAAACTAGGTTCACACACAACCTTTTATAATAAATACAAGTATAAATTGATTTTGCACAATAAATATGAATGATCTAGCAATAAATGATTATGAACTTGTTTAAATGTTGTTCCCTGTTCATTTAATACAAATCAACTCATATTTATAGCCTTGAGTGAAGAAAGAGCCGTTTAGACTCATTTTTTTGCAATAAATGCTCTTGAGAATTCTCTCCAACGGCTATTTTACAGATGAGTAGCGCCCGCGACTCGGACCGTGGTGCCCGCAACTGACTTCACTCCTTTTTGGCTCGAAGAACACCAGATTTGAATTTTTCCAAGTCGCGCCCGTGACTAAAACTATCGCGCCCACGACTAATTGTGAGATCTAACTTTCAAACTTTGTTGAGCTTCTTCACACCTGCGATTGAGTTTGAACAATCCTGCGAATTTATCTGGTCGCACTCGCGAGTGAAGAATGTCGCGCCCGCGACGGAATTACACTGTTTAAACTTAAGCTACTAGATGTTTTAAATTAGATAAACTTTAATTTCGCGTCCGCGAAGAATTCTGTCACACCCGCGACTTCACTTAGTCGCACCCGCGACTATCTTATGTCGCGCCTGCTACTGGATGGATGCTGTTTACCTTGAAGCTACTGGATGTCTTGATTTATCTGGACCTTAATTTCGCGCCCGCGACTTTAAAGTGTTGCACCCGCTACCTGAATCTTTTCAAGACTGTGACTGGATTTGTCATACCTATGACCAAGCTTGTATATAAAGTCGCACCCGCGACTATAACTGGTCGCGCCCGCGACTAATCAGCATCCTGCAATACTTCAGAGAAATTCTTGGAAATTCTTACACATAATCAAACAAACTTATTACTCCAATAATTTGGGGCTTGTAACCATCAAAATGAGTATGAAGAAGACCTTAAGGTCTAACAATCTCCCCCTTGTTGATGGTGACAAACAACCAAATTTAAAGGAAGGTGCATGATTATGTGTTTAAAAAACTCCCCGTAAATTTGTGCTTTATTTTAAAAAGATTATAGAATTTATCATTGCACAATAACTTAACATATTAAAACTCATATTATCTGTCAAATATAAATATAACTCAGATTATATGCCAAGTATAACACAAATCACAAATAAAAAACACAAATCATAACCAATTTTCTCCCCCTTTGTTTGATACCACTCAAAAAGAAAATAATCAATTCATTACAGAAATGAGTTTTTACAAACAAAGGCAAAATAAAATAAAATAGAGGACTATGAAGGGGGAACATTAGGAGCGGGATCCACAGAAGATTGGACTGCAGCAGCTCCAATAGCTGCAATGCTGGAGAAATCAGAACCGGCAGGTGCCTTGCCCTTGTCCATGGGATGAGAAGGTGCATCATTTCTGAGAATAGGTTCACTGGACTCTGCATAAGCTGAGTCTGAATCTGATGGAGAAAATGCCTCACGTTGCTCCATTACTGCCAAAAATTCTCGTTGTTGGAGCCGCAGACGCTGAATGGCAGCTTTGAGAGAAGTATTGACTTCAGTCTCAACTGAAAAGACTTTATAATCCAATTTTTGAATGCGTGCCAATATCTCATCTTGACGATTCTCCAAGGAATCGAAGCGAGCAGTGAGAAATTCCATGAGCGAATAGGAAGAAGCTGTGCCTTTCGGAGGTGCAGGTTGAGAGGGAACTACAGTATCAACAGAGGGAGGAGGAACTTCTTCCTGTTGCTCAGTTTCCTCACTAACAGCAGGTACAGTTTTAAGAACAAAAGATCCATCGGACCTTTTCTCAACTATCCTCATATGCTGCAAAGTCACTAACCCAAGGAATTTATTTTCTGGAAGATTATGAACTAGGGGTTTGAAAGCAGTGTTGCTTGGATCAAATTTGGATTTTCACAAATTGCATAAGCTATATGTGTCACCAGGTGACCACAAACAATATCTCCTGATTTCTTGTGTGCAATGTTGTGAAATTGATCGACCAACCACCTAGCAGAGGCAATGGGATAGCCTTTCTCAATGCACCAAAGAAAAAACAACTCCGTTTTGAGAAAAGCACTATAACTGGTTCCTCGACTGTTGATGGTATAGGTGATGATTCTGTGAAGCACCTTGAGTATTGGGTCTCGAATACTAGTGGATTTTGAGATTTTAGGATTAAAAGGTTGAAAAGACCCGGTAATTTCCTTCCAAAACTCATGCATATTATCTTCAAACTCATGGGAGAAACCTATTGCCCCAATTTCAGTAAACCCAAAAAGTTGACTGGTTTGCCTAAGAGTAAGGGTATAGGGTTTGCCTAGAAGTTTAAAGCTCATATTACCATAGGTGGATCCTCTAGTTGTCTCAAGGGAGAATGTGGAGAAAAATTCAAGGGTTAGAAGAGGAAAACAATCATGTTTAATATCCACCATTGTCAGCCAATAGACAGATTGGAGTTTTGTCCTAAGTGGTTCACTCAAGCCTAACCTATCTAACTCCATCCAATTTACATATCGAGAGGGAAGAATTGAACGGTGAGAAGACAAATTTTCATACCGGGTAGTCTCTTGAGGAGAAAGAGATTGAACCAATACCTCCAGATATGTAGGATTCCATTCTTCATGATTAACTGGAGTCCTTTTCTTCTTTGGAATTGGAGTAGGAGATGGTTTTGGAGGAGGAACGGGTGGAGAGGAGTATTTTGAGGTGGAGGAACTAGATGGAGAAGAGGGAATGGATGACTGGCATAATCTGGGTCTTTTGGAAGCTTCTTGCCCCTTTCTAGCCTAAGATTTCACTCTTTTTGGACCCATTTAGATGCGAAAAGAGGATTAAAGCAAGAAAAATAGAGAGATTTTGAGAGAAAACGGCTGAGAAATGAGAAAGATTTAAAGAAAAATGCAAAAATAAGGGTTTTTAAAAACTTAAAATCGCAAGAGTCGCGACTGCGACTAATTTGGTCACGGCTGCGACATCGAGCTAGCAGGCAAAAAAATAACAAACTGGACATTCGTGGCTACGATAAAAAATTCGATCGCGGCTGCGAACTGAGAACAAAACAGCAAAAATAAAATAGAAGAGAAAAGCAATGCGAAACTCTTAAAATTCTGATGGTCGCGGCTGTGACTTAAGTGAGTCGCAGCTGCAACTAAGAGTGTCGCGGCTACGACTACTGAGGGTCGCTGCTGCGACTAAAATGCGCAAAATTATTTTTCAAAATTTTTTCCATCCTACTTGCCTAATTCTCTCTTAATAAAATTCATCCTTTCTTCATTCAAGGGTTTTGTAAAAATATCAGCCAATTGTTTATTTGACACAACAAATTCTAGAGCAACATCATGATTTTGCACATGATCTCTAAGAAAATGATGTTTAATGTCAATATATTTACTTCTTGAATGTTGAACAAGGTTTTTTGATAGATTTATGGCACTAGTATTATCACACTTAATGGGTATAGATTTTAGAGGCACACCAAAGTCTTTAATTTGTTGTTTCATCCACAACATTTGTGCACAACAACAAGCGGCTGTCACATATTCGGCTTCTACGGTAGATAAAGCTACTGAATTTTATTTCTTGCTAAACCAAGAAAGAAGACAATTACCTAGGAGTTGGCAAGTACCGGAGGTACTCTTCCTATCCAAGCAACTACCGGCAAAATCCGCATCAGAGTAACCAACAAGATTAAAGTCCATGCCTCTAGGATACCATAAGCCTAAGTGTTGAGTGCCAATTAAGTATTTAAAAATCCTTTTTACAGCATGCAAGTGTGACTCTTTAGGACAAGATTGAAATCTAGCACATAGACATACAG
>CANXYC010718773.1:0-14559 GCA_948193065.1 Aleurites moluccanus
ATGCATAGTTGTCAAAATAACACATGTCACATATCTGTAGTTTCATCAATGCCATTAAGGACTGTTCTCTTTCTAATGACTCTGTTGATATTGAGAAACCACAAAATTCTCTTTTCAGGGCATCTACGATGATAGCTAGAACCTCATCTACTAGAACTGCTTTCCTAATTTCATCTCTAATAGAGGTTTGAACTTCTAGCTGATTCCAAAATTTCTGAGCATTGTCAACCATTGTAGCTTTGCAAAGTTCGTAGGTGGCCTCAGTTAAGTAGCTACCTGCTCTAGTTGTAAACCTGATCATGGTAATCCACTCATCTATTCTTTCAGAAGCATGTTTTTCACAATCTAGATTTAGAAAAGCTGCTGGGGTGATAACGGGCCTTAATGGATTATCCCTAGGCTAAAATTCTGGTTTTGTTCTATGAGGATAATTTGGTTTATATTTTGCCCTCTTCGTAGCAAGGAGCTCATTAAATGTTCTATCAGCTAAATGCAAATGAGTTTCTTCTACCAGACTTAGAAATTTTCTAAGGTTTTCAGCTGTTTTGCTACTTTCTTAATTAGCAGCTCTAATATCATGGTCATAAATATAAGGAACTATTTTGTCTTTTCTTAATTGCAAAATCTCTTTTTCAGAAAGAGATTTTTTCAAAGCTCTTTCTCGCTCAATTGCGTCAAGCCTATCATTCACCAATTTTCCTACTTCTTTTGCTAAAACATTTCTTTGATCTGGTGAATCGCCTATGTTTCCTGTTGCATGCAACTGCTCAAGGAGAAGGCTCACTTCATTATGAATATTCTAAAATGAAGTCAATCCTGAAGGATTAGAGCTGACATTTTCTTCTCTATCTAATTTTTTCATTTTTATCTAGAACTACTGGGTGTATTTTCAATGTTTTCTCGACTTTCTAAAAATGTTACCCAAATGTCTAGACCTGATTAATTTTCCCAAAGAGCAAGAAAAAAGTCAATTTTTATGAAGTGCAATCTTTTCCAAATTAAATAATCCTCTTTAAGATTATCACTCCAACTTGAAATTCTAGAAGTCACCAAAGGAATATCTTGATCTAAAATGGCTAATTGATTAAAAACCGGATACTGCCCTTCTAGAAATTCAATTATGTCTGATACACCACAATATTCATGGGCAATATTATTTTCTAAGGGAGCATTTCTATAAATAGAATCAGCTCTAATTAATTCATCCATATGCTTAATTCTTCCACAAACTCAATAATATTCCCACTGTATCAAGGGATGCTCTCTTTCTCTGAAATCGAAAAGTGTTTTATACTGTTATACACTTTTCCAGGGATTAAGGAATTCCCTCCAAAAATTTCATCCATAAACTAGCAAATTAAATAAATTTTGGACCTATATGAACAATATTTTAAAACACAGGGACCAAAATATAATTAAATGTTAGTTTATTTCTGGAAAAGAACTTTTATGTTTTGAAAATTAAAGTTTATTTCTGGAAAAGGACTTCTATGTTTTGAAAATTAAAGTTCAGGAACTTTATAGTTACAAATTAAAGTTAAAAGACCATAAAGTGCGTTAGTCACTAATTGAGAGAGGGACTATGAATGAAACTATCCCGACAAGCAATTTCAATTCTAATATGAGAATATATTATAAGTAATATCAAAAATTGTGATATCATATTTTAGAAGCTAAAATCTAATAGATTTTCTTGCCAGAATTTGAGAATTTCTTGTGTTGAATTAGGGGAGTAAATAGAGGAACATGAAGAAGCTACACAACCCAAATAAACCTTCAAGTTATAAAATTTTAAAAAGAAAAAATATTTGAATTTCAAGTTATAATTAGGTCATATTCTTCAGATTTGATTTTCTTAGTAGTTTCTGAAGTTATAAATCAAAATTACAGCATATCATTCCTTGTATAAATGAATCTACATGAAAATAAAGGGTCGGTGCCCTCTTAATTTTTTAATTTTTTAGGATAAATTATTTTTTAGTCCTTCAAATTTAACAAAATTAATAAAATAATTTTTCTATTTTGAAAAAAATAACTTTTAATTCACGATAAAATAATAAAAAATCTTTTTTTCACTGTCTTTTTCTTTTTCTTCATTTTCCTTCATTTTCTTTCTAATTTTTTTTTATTTTCTTTCTCAATTTCTTTCATTTTCTTTTTTAATGATATTGTAATGACTTTTGATTATTTATAATTGAGATATATGTTTAGTATTTTTTTATTATTTAAATAAATTTATTTTATTATTATAGTGAACCTTCATAAAATTTATAGATTTGTCCCTAAATATGAGGAATGTTCTTTTTTTTTTTTAATTTTTGATTCCGCCATTGGTTTTCCGTAATGTTAGAGAAATTTTTTACCTACATTGAATACAAGTAATATCTTATACATTCAACCAATAAGTGGTGAAATATTTTAACTAATAGGATTCTTTTATCTTTTTTTTTTTTACCAAATGAAAAGACACCAATATATTTTTTTTACTTCATATATTCTAATTTCATTAAATTAATATATACATTCAATGCAGACCCGATTTTTCCGTAATGTTACTCCATTAGTAACAACTCCAACTATTAATCCACTACGTTGCTATTCGGTTGTAAAGACCACGAGGACAAACTTTGCTTTATTAAATACCTGTCGTCGTATCATAATAGCTGAATTTTTCTATGCTAAAACATCGATATCTATTACAAGCTACACCATAGAAGCCTGATAAATACTCAAAGAACTGCAAAATCAAATCAACTAGAAAATGATATACAACAAAATTTTCAATAATTGAAGAGATATACAAATAAATTATACTATATAGATATGCTAGATGAGGTGTAATATTTGTTTACCTCGCATCTAGCATTGTTACTGTGACTTGGTTTACAGTGAACGATTCATCTTGTTTTCCTGAAGATAAATCAGTTTCTAAAGGATTTCTTCCTAGGCAATACCCTGGAGTTTTAGGCTGAGGAATTGTTGCAGTTTCACTGCTTAACATCAATACTACAGATGACATTTTTGGTCTGTCTTCTGCTCGTTCTTGTACACATAAAAGGCCTACCTGTATGCATCTCAGAACTTCACTTGAAGAAAATGAATTTCCGACTAATGTATCTAACAATTCCAATCCCTTCCCTTCTCTCCATAGTCTCCATGCCTGCAATTATAATAATGTTAGACTCATTTCCAATTTTCTTGGTCAATGGTGTTGCAATTCAATCAAGAAAGAGAAAACTGAAGTACTAATACTGAAAAGATTTTATTTAAAGTGTTGTCTTACAGAACTTACATGTCCAAGAAGGTTGAGCTCACTGTTTGAATGATAAAATCCTTTGTTCTTATTTCCACTTACAATTTCCAATACTAGAACACCAAAACTAAAAACATCTGATTTTACTGAGAAGAGTCCATCCATAGCATATTCGGGTGACATATAACCACTGCAGTAATCAAAAAGGAGAAAATGAGGTTTAACATTGAAAAAAGTTCAAAAATCTAGTTATTACTACTTACTATGTTCCCACAACTCTCTTGGTATTTGCTTCTGTTTGATCTCCACCGAATATTCTAGCCATGCCAAAGTCTGATATTTTTGGATTCCACTCTCCATCAAGCAGAACGTTACTTGCTTTAAGATCTCTATGGATAATTCTAAATCTGGAGTCCTGATGCAAATATAGAAGTCCTCTAGCAATCCCACAAATAATGTTGAACCGCCTTTGCCAATTTAGCAAGGAGCTTTTCGCTTTATCTGCAAGAGTAAAACAAATATGATTGAAGCTTGAATTGAAAAACTAAATTCATATAATACTATAAGACATAAAATGAAAGATACTAACTGAATAAAACAGAATCAAGGCTTCTATTTTCCATATACTCATAAATGAGCATCTTCTCATCCATTTCAATGCAGCAACCAAGCAGTCGAACAAGATTTCTGTGTTGCAGCTTTGCAATTAATCTGACCTCATTCTTGAATTCTTCAATTCCTTGCCCAGAGTTCTTGGATAACCTCTTTACAGCTATATCTTGGCCTTCTACTAGCCTACCCTGGTAACATATTATGGTCTGCGTTAGGCTATTATCCGTTTCGATACAAATTTGGTGTTATATAATCACTGGAATTTACCTTGTAAACATAACCAAAACCTCCATGTCCTAGTTTATTTTCATCAGAGAAGTTACGAGTAGCTGTTATTACTGTACCAAAATCAAACAGTGGTAGTTCAAGCTCATCATTGTCTTTTTCACCTGAGTGGTCTCTCTTACTTGAGATAACCACCTCATTTGACAATAAATCTTGGCTTCTTTCTTGAACACCTGATTGTACAGATGGTACATAAGAAAAGATTAAGACTTTTTTCTCAATATGTCCAACTGAAATTGTTGAAAACTTACGTTACCTTTTTGTTCTTTACGTGCACTTAGTAACTTTTTTCTCTTCCAAATACAACAGCCAGCAAGTCCTAGTAGCAAAATGGCAATTCCAACAACAATGCCAATAATAAGAGCACCAACACTTCTACCATTACCTAATAAAAATAGATTGGTAATGAATCAATCATCAGACATAACAAGAAAATCTCAGTAGGCACCATCACAACAGCAAGAACACAATTTTTGCTTAAAATAAATAACAATGTTCAATTTTGAAACTCTAAATATAATTTCAAATCGTGGATTTAGTTTCTGGCTAAACAACTCTTAAAACTGACTAATGTAGGAAATCTTGTGCACTAAAATACCCTTTAAATACGAAAATGGATTCAATGATTATATCTTCTTAATCGGATTTGGTCCATTTTGAAATTTCACAACCAATTGAAGACAGGAAAAAAAAAAATATTAAGAAATCAAACTAGAATGTTCAGATCAAATCCTTAATTAAATTCATAGACATAATTAAATATTTTCTTTTATACTAAACATGAAATATGAAATTACAAAATAATTTTATAAAATTCATTTATATTAAATAGGACCTTCAAGTTATTTAAAACAGCATATTCAATGATTTCACCCGCAAAACTTGAATGCAAAACCAGTATTGCACTGAATTCCTCAAGACTCTAGCAGTATGTTTCTGAAGCTCATGCAAAGCAGTTTATTCTTGGTAATCAGAACAGCCAACAGCCAAATTAAATGGTATAATCTACTGCATTACCTAACTCAACTAATTAAAACAGGCCCCATAAATTTATAATGTAAATTTGTAGTTTGTATATTCATGAGTAAGGTGACAGCTTTAAAAATGAAGCAAATGACTTTCTGACACCCAATCTAACCACAATTAATCACTCTCTACGTGGAAAAATTATTTAATGAAAGATTTTAACAGTACTATATATATATATACTTCTAAATAAATATTATTTAAAATTTTTGCACATATATTAAAAAAATACAATAAATCATTTTGAAAATAGAAAGAAAAAAAAATTATTTATCAAAATGCCTATATTATTGAAGAAATGAAATCGTATAGTCATTAAACGAAAATAATAGATTTAAAAATTAAAAATGGAAAAAAAATATTAATGTAACATTGGTTTTCTAAAAGTAACACTTATTTAAAAATAAAAAATTTTCTAAAATGATTCTTATTTAAAAAATGGAGAAAATACAATAATATCAATAGTCATGTTGAGTAAATGTGAGTATTAATTTTTTTTTTTATTAAAAAAAGGGAATATTAATATTTTTAATTAATTTTTTTTTATAAAATGATATTCAATCATTAATGTATAAAGTTAAAATATATGCTCAAATTAAATAAAAACTCACAATTTAAGTCTATTTTCTTTCTATGGAAAATGATGTGATGTGATTTCTTTCCAATGAGTATGATGTCATTTGTTCTCAATACACATAATTTCAATGTATTAGATAGAAAGGTTCAAAATAAGTTGAAGAAAAAGCAAGTATTGGTCCCATTCCGCCTTAATCAATGCCTACATAGATACAAAATCAAACTTTACTCTTCAATTCTATTTTAAATAAAAAAAATATGTTATTTGTACCAACAATTTTTAATTTATTTTAACTATCTAATATAATATTTTCTTTATAAAAATATTTTTTATATAAATAATAAAAAATTTTAATATATAAATAACAATATTTTTTTAAATAATACTCTATTTATTTCATAATAATAATCGTTTAAGATTTCAACATATAAAAAATAATTAAATTTTCTTAATTCTAAGGTGAATATTTATTTTTTTTTTAATTTTTATATGAAGAAATAAAAATAATTAATATAAATGATTTAGTAGAAAAATAAAGAAAGGATAAAATTAAAAAATAAATAAATATATTTTTGATAAAATAATGATTATTTAAAAAAAATTAAAATGATAATAATTATGAAATTGGAAGAGTAAAAAATTTTAAATAATTCTAATTCTAATTAATAATTAAAAAAAATACTAGTGATTTGATTCTTTTATAATTTAGGATATGTGAATTTTTTTTTTAATAAAATATAATCTAAGATTTGCAGCGATTAAAAATTTGAATTCATAAATCTTATAAACATTAATCAATACAAATGTGATACTTACATTATATAAGTATTATTATTTTCACATAAGCATCACATCAGTAAACTCTAATGATATTGAAATTATGTATCCTAAATTACAAATTGTGTTTATTTTATAAAAAAATTCAAAAGAAAAATCAAATCACAAGTTATTTTTTTGTACTTTTTCCCTTAATAATTTACACATTATCTAATTCCAAATGAGTCGACGACTTGTTCAAAACGTGGAACCCACTGAATAGTGGATTCCAAGTGGACTCCTGGGGTAGGAGAGAAAAGAAAAAGTGCTTTATTTGCTTTTATTTATTTTATTCGCTTCAAAAACAAAGCTAACAATGGCAATTTTTGAGTGCATCTTGACTCTTCAGTCACCCATTGTTAAAATTACCATAACAAAATATCCTTATAAATCATGTAGTATGTGAATAACATGCTACTTTAGAAAAAACGCAATATGAAATCAATTATGGGTTGTTTGGGAAAGCTTAAATTCTCATGTTTCTTTAAATTTTATTAGTATTTGACTTTAATTTAAAACTCATTTTTACTCTTATTTTAACTGTCAAACTTAATTTTGGTTTTAATTTTTTTAAACACTCATTTTCAACTTATTTCAAAATAAGTTTTCTCAAATCAATTATATCCAAATTTATTTTTACATGAGAAGCGCCAAACACCCACTATATATTTTATTTATATTAAATTTTTAAATTGTTCATATATAAGAATTTTTTTTATATAATAAAAATAAAATTGATAATATACAAATTATCAAAATGTTATATTAATTTTAAAAAAAATCATACTATTTAATATATAAAATTTGAAAAATTTAGAGATGTAAAAACGAATTTTTTTTATAATTTTAATAATTTATATTTTTTAATTTCAGTTAAACTACTATTATAAAATTTCTCTTTAATTTTATTTTTTACTACTAAAAGTTCTCATAATAAAAAATAAATAAAAGTTAGAGAATTTAATATAGATAAAGAAAATTTTAAGGGCACAATAAAATATAATAAGTAAAGGGGTTTGAAGATGATTTTATTCTTCTTTTTAAGGGAATTGACCAAAAAAAATATATGTTATTTTCATGGGTGGGTGGGTGTATCTATCACATAAACCATATACACTCATTTTGGTTGGTGGTGAAGTGCATTTTCAATTTATTCGGTATGTCAATCTAGCATTGAGATGAAATCATTTTAGGGGTGAAAGTTAAATTCTCATCTATTTATCATGTCATAAAAATAATATTTTCCAAAGTTATATTATAGACCACAAGTTCAAAACAAACTTCCACAAAGCTGCCACAAGAAAGGCAACAAATTACACTGCCTATATCCTTTAAATTACTTTATTAACTATCATTCTAATTTGAAAAGTACATGATCATATTGAAATTTGTTTCTATCACTTGAAATAGTAAATTACTTCATTATGAAATTTACTTTTGTTAGTAGATTAATAGTTTAATGATTAGATGTTTATCCCATAATATAAAAGATCAAATATTCAAATTTTGATGGCTTCAAACCCCTTTAAAATATTTGTAATGTCAAAATATGTGTGAAGAATTTTACTAGCACTAATTTGAAGAAATGCAAGAAAAGAAAAACAATAGGAGAATTTTTGGACGTACCTATATCAGAAGCAGCCAATCTGACATAGAGATCTTGACCACCACCTTCTGTATATTGTCTTATATCCAAGAGATCATTAAACCATATCACACACCCTGTGCCTCCATTGGAAATATTTGAATTGGCATAAGCTGTGCAAGAACAATTTTTCAAGCACAATAACTCACAATCTTTAAGACTCGTGTTCTTATCCACAAATGAGGTTGAACTTTCCGGCAATTTCATGTTCTTCAAGTGCAAGAATTTATCATTCGTACATAGTAGATGTGTTTTCCTAACACATCCACTTGACCCATCTCTCAAATCCCATGCTTGTTGATTTCTTGGCTGAAAACCCCTCAAGCACTTGCAAACAGGGGAGGCATTTGCATCACATACACCATATTGGCCACATGCCATGTAATTGTCACACTGGTCTTTAGGTGCATACCAAAATGGATTCCACAGTTGTCTATCTGGAATCCATGTAAACCTTTGAAGTTTCCCAGAGGAAGTAACAGTCAATCTTGAATATACAGATCTATCAGATATGTGAAATGAGTAAAGTACCTCGTCTTGATTAGTCACAAAATCAAAGCTTAAATAATCAATAGGCGTCATTTCTGGTACTCCACTAAATCGTATCCCATTCCATGGCCCACTACGGTAATCTTTTTTTTCTTTATTCCACAAGAAAATTTCTGGGAACCCATGGTAATCTAATTTAAAAGAAAACTCGCCTGTAGCAGGATCATCTAAGCTTCTCCAAGAACTTAAATACCTATCTAGACCTTTATTGAGATCCCATCCCAATTTCATGTCTGGCAACAAAGTATCAGTAGGATAATCAAAACTTTGCCATAAATATCCATCATTCACATTTCCTTCTCTTAGAACAAGATTTCCTGTATCTAATAATTGCATAACTGGATTGCTAGCCTTAGTTTGACTTGCTGCCCATATGAGATTCTGTTCTTGATCAAGAAGAGCAATGTTTTGATTGTAGATCTTGAAAATTCCTGAAGAATTGTTAAGTGGCTTATCTCTGTTAGCCACCCAAACATAAGTCCTACTAGAAATGTTCTTATACCAAATACCCACATACCATTTCTTGGAATTTCCTGGAGTGAAGAATCCAAGCTCAAAATTTTGGTTTGTTGAGAGCAGAGTTTTGCCACTTGTGAGAGATTGAGTTGCAGTTAAGGTGTTTGCAGAAAAGGCAAATCTTGAGGAATAAAAAGAAAGAAAAGTGAAGAAGAGCAAATTTGGGTAAAAATGGTTACTTCTTGTTATACCTTTCATTGTTGTTCACTACAGGGTTTTTGCTCTCTGTCTTTCTCTATATCTCTGTTTCAGAGTAAACAGAGTATTTTGTTTTGTTTTTTTTTTTTTTTTTTTTTTGTGGTATTTTTGCTTCTTCATTTTGAAGACATATGGTATTATTTAATAGAGAGGAAACTAGAAAGGACTGTTTGTTGTTGACCATTTTGCCTTCTCGTTGTCTTCTTTTTTTAGTGTGTTGGTCATCTTTATTTCTTCTTTGACAATGCCATTCCAAAATAAATTTGAAAGCAAAATAGCCAAAACGTGTATGGTTTGGTTACTTTGGGGCCAAATTTGGGGTTTATTATTGATGGTTCTAATTAATAGGTCAAAGGAGGAAATTACCTTTCTTTCATTTTAATTTAGGTAATATATGATCTCTTGGGTTTAATTACTCTATCAATAGTTATCAATAATTATGGGGTTTTCAACAGTTCAGCCTCTTCTCTAAACAAGTGAGAAACGCAACTCACCTTTCAAACTTAAAATCTCATGGATAGTTTTGGGCTTGTGAAAGGAATTAAAACTAGTTGGGCCCTCTTCTTACCTCATTGGCTTTAGTGTGGACTTTGTGAACAGCTACGGCAGTCAAATTCGGCTTTTCTTGTTATTTTAATAATTTTGTTTTCCTCTCTTTTTCAATATAAATTTTACGTTTCTTATATAAACCCAGTTGTCTCTGAATATGACTTGACATATTTGCTTACTGGCAAATTCTTATTTTAGAATTTAAATCCCTTTTTTTATTTTCTAGCAAAACAGTATCAGTTAATTTAATTATTTATAATAACGATTAATTATTAATTGTCATGTTAGATGATATCTAATAAATAATAATTTATAATTATTAGCTGATAAATAATTATTATTAAGTATTTGATAAAATTATTATTAAATATTATTATTAATATCTTTAATTATAATAAATATTCATATTTATTTTTTAATCAAATATTATTTTTAATAAAATAAATAAAATCTTTTTATTTAAATAAATATGAAATATTTTAAAAAAAAATAAAATTAAAATTTTTTAAACAACAGTTGTTTAATTGCCTAACAGTTAATATTTATTATTAAAAAAAATAATAAAACGGATTTAATAGAATTAAAAAGTTAAAAAATGCATTAAAAAAAAATTGTCAAATTATGATTTAAATTAGTGAATAATTTATTTTTTTTGACAAATTAGTATCTTAATAAAATAAATATATATATTTATAAAGTCCTTCCTTTAAAAAATAAAGAAAAATTGAATAAAATTTGATTTAATGATGTTAAAATTATATTCCGTGTACAAAATTATAAATTCCTTGAGATTAATTAATAAAAAGAATTAAAAAGAGATTATCATAAACATTCAATTAATTGTTTTTATTCTAATATTCATTGATTAATTATGTATTTAAGCTTGTTAGCATCATAATCAACACGTATGATGTCTATAAAGTGATATTATTAAATTGAATTCAAGCAATCATTGAGGCAAAAAAGTTAATTATTAGTAACTAATTAAAAGGATTCAGACCGGCAGCATGTGCTTCCTTCTTAACATGACTGTGTTCTAATTAAAAGGGTCTAGCACGTGCTTCCTTCTTATCATGACTATGTTAAACGGAGATAATACCGCAAGGTTTTTAAAAAATTATTAAATAAATTGAGAGTATAATTTTTTTTATTTATATAAAAATAAATTTATATATATAATTAAAATAAAAATATATTTATACAAATAAAAACAGTATATATTCATTCAGTCCTATAAAATTTTTTCAGGGGGCTAATAATATAAATGGCTAAAATTTTTTATATCAAGAAAATTAATAAATTTTAAAATTACTATAATATAATATATACATTTTTAAATTATAACTTAATATGATATGACGGTCCAATAACTAAATATAAATAAATCAAACATAATATAAATATCTCTTAAGGTCGAAGAGAAATAAAATAAGAAAAGACAATAAAAATAAAAAATAATAAAAAAAATAAAAAAATAAAAATAATTAGACACGTGAATTAAACTAGAAAATAAAAAAAAAAATAATGGTACAATAACTGAATATAAATAAACCTATTTGGCATATTACGGCCAAACTTTCTCTATCCTTATTAAGAACGTCCCATTCTTAATAATTTCTCAGAATATTATGCCTAATTATGCTTTCATATTGACGTAGAAAAGTCCCTGATCGTGTTAACATGACTATGTTCTAATTAAAAGGATCCAGACCGGCAGCATGTGCTTCCTTCTTATTATGATTGTGTTAAACGGAGATAATATCATGAGATTTTTGAGAAATTATTAAATAGAATGTAAATATATATTTTATATATATATATAAAATAAATTTATATATAATTAAAATAAAAATATATTAATATAAATTTATGAATAAAAAAAATATACTCACATTCAATTGGGTAATTTCTCAAAAAAATTATGCCAAACTCTGCTTTCACATTGACGTAGAAAAGTCCCTGGTCGAGATGTGCATTTTCTTCCTTTTTTTATGTTTAATTTGATTTTCAGAACAAGAATGAAGCATTAACAGAATCTTCTTTGCTTACCAACTATATGGATTATGACTTAATTTAATATAGTCTCAAGTTTTTCATATCTTAATTAGCTATTTAGCCTATTTTGCTCTTCAACTTTTGAATCAACTCCGTTGGTTAATTCTTAATTCTTGTCTATTTGGTATAAATTAAACCAAGTAGCCATTTACAATTTGGGATTTATTTGTAATACTTAGAAGAAATTTTCATTATCAAAAGGTAATGGAAAATATAAGTTTAAATCCAAAATCTCAATTTCGTTGAATAAGCAGAGAAATAGGGTTGTGTTCACATTTTTTTTTTAAGAAAATTCAATATTTATCAACTGATAAAATATAATAATATAAAATTTGTGGACTCTAAAATATTATAATTCCTTAAAATTAATGTCAAAATAAATTAGTACTACAAATAAGATAATAACAATAACTTAAAAAAATATATCGTATTTGAAGATAAATAATAGTCACTTTTTAATTTTTTAGATGATTTTTTGCGAATCGAATATAGGTATTGTCATGACTCGATCTTATTGGACACATGACTAGTATTAGAGAACAGAAAAATATTAAGTTTTCAAAATCCGTAATAAACCTGACTTACCATAAACGATAAAATTATCATATAACAGCTGTAACTGTCACAAAGTAAGGGTTATAGACATACCTGTGAAGCAAAATTTGAACAAAAATATCAATTTCCTGCCACTCAGACCTATCATCATATATATAATATCATTAGCATCAGATTTCTACTTAACAAACAACAAACAAAACTATAACCATAAATCTAATATTTAATATTGAATATAATAATGCGAAACTCTAAAAAATTTAATACAATGAATATGAAATAATTACATAACAAAATAAAACAACTCATCTGCCTGAGGAATAAAAAGCAAGAAATACTCAACTTAAAAACTTAATCTTTTTATCCTCGACTCAGAACCTAGAAAAAATATTTGAATAAAGATGAGCGTTCGACTCAATAAGCTGATATAAATTAATTTAACATGCAATCCTTTATTTATTTATATGATGTGTCACAATACATGTAAACATCCATAATCATACATAACATCAATGATGAAAAATGTCTATTAAATTCAACCACATCTATATTTTCATTTATCTTAAATGGGGAACCAACCCCTCCATTGACTCTCTTAAAATCCAACTATGAGATCATAGTAAGATCAGTTCAAACCAAGCATCCTAATACCATCTTATCTATATCTAAGGGTCACGATAAAATTATTATCTAACCAGACAATCCCTGTAATAATATCATCACCGTCATATTATATTATATCATGTTATATCGTTAATGTTTTTTTTTTTTTAGTAAAGTTGAATTTCACATCATCATATTTTTTATCGCAACCACATACATACTTATCATTCAACATCATATAATATGGCTAAACAAATATCATAATTTTAAATCTAATACAATAGTGATAGCTGATATACATATATATTCACATTCATTCAATACTTACATGTCATGCTTAGATGCAGAGTTAAATTAAAGTATATCAACTTACAAACTTGGCGACCATCAAACTTGTTGGCTCCCTCGGAGTGCCTTCTGATTGACAGCAATAGAAGACATCTGAAGTACTGGAATTAAATATGAAAATTATTAGAATTATATTCAAATATTGACTTAGAAATAAAAAGTATGAATTTCAGAAATTTGCCGAAATTTCAGCAAAATTTCCCCCAAAATAGGACATAACCTTTTGAAATAAAAACGATAGCACTTCTAATAAATATTCCAAAAATTCACATTCAACACCATCAAATCAATTAACTCCTCATAGATCTCCAACTTATCAACCCAATAATTATTATCAATTTACTCATCTCAAATATCAAATCTAATTCACTAAATAATTATTTATAACAGTCTAATATTCCAACTCAATTTCATTAATTGTTCTACGAAATAAATTTCAATATCAACCTCCACTAAATATGTCACGACCCGATTCTCGCAGTCGGATCGCGACGGTCCTAAGGCACAGGAGATGCCAATGGCGACCGGAACCCGTAGAACCCAGTATCAATCACGTTCACAATATACATATATATTTATCGCAACGGAATAAAACTTATCCATCATCTGCTACACATGGCATATCTATGCATATATATATATATATATATATCCATCAATCATAAAACACTGTTCATTCTGAAATACTATCTCATATATCCTCATAAATATATATATATATGTTCATGTCCTAGCTAACCCATACATACCCCATGGAGCAGCTAGATATGAACATCAAAATACAGAGTACAAAAAATATATATACATCAGTGGTGCTGGCAGAAATCCCTGGATGATGAACGACATGATTCTGCAATCTACTCCTCTCCTGAAATAAGGAAACAATGAGAGGGTGAGTATATAAGATACTCAGTGAATCTATATGCATCGCCAATGAAAATGAGATTTACAAAGGAACCAATGATATCAATT
>CANXYC010718789.1:0-19953 GCA_948193065.1 Aleurites moluccanus
AAAGAATGACACTGATCCTCTTAGTGGTTGTGATCATGATGAGAAACTTGTGTGGCCCTGGACAGGCATTGTGGTTAATCTTCCAACTACAAGGACAGAGGATGGACGATTTGTAGGAGCAAGTGGATCCAAGTTTAGGGATGAGTTGATAAGTAGAGGATTTAACCCCACAAGAGTTCATCCACTATGGAACTATCGTGGTCATTCAGGAAGTGCTGTTGTGGAATTCCGTAAAGATTGGCCTGGTTTACATAATGCCCTTTCATTTGAGAAGGCGTACGAGGCTGATCATCATGGGAAAAAAGAATGGTTTACTAGTGGAGAAAAATCTGGTGTCTACTGTTGGGTAGCACGTGCTGACGATTATAAAGCTGATAATATAATTGGAGAACACCTACGGAAGATTGGAGACCTTAAAACTGTTTCTGAAATCATGGAGGAAGAAGCAAGGAAGCAGGACAAACTTATAATCAATCTCAATAACATTATTGAGATTAAGAATAAACATGTACAAGAGATGGAGGAAAAGTGTAGTGAGACTACAGTCTCCCTCCAAAAGTTGATGGGAGAGAAAGATAGGCTTCTTCAGGCCTATAATGAAGGTGTTTTTTTTAATAGCCCTCAGTTTTTTTTTTTCCTTTTTGTTTACTTACTACTTGATTGTGAAAAGTCAATGAAATGTGTCTTGATTATTAGTGAAGGTTTTCTGCAGCTTCATTTACATAACTGCAGAATTCTATATACTACTTAGGAATAAGTGGCTTGGATTTCCCTTTGTACCATGCTATTGTAGAGAAATTGATTTCTGCCTTGTCTCTTGGCATTTCAGAGATAAAAAAAATTCAAATGAGTGCAAGGGAGCACTTTCAAAAGATATTAAATGACCATGAAAAGCTTAAGTTGCAACTAGAATCTCAGAAAAGAGAGCTTGAGATGCGTGGGTCAGAATTGGAACAACGTGAGTCCAAGAATGAAAGTGATAGAAGGCATCTTTCTGAAGAGATTGAAAAGGTATGTTATTGTTGATAAAAGTGGATCGACTGAAAAAGGTAGGCTTTGTATTGTAATGCCCTTGGCACAGCTGTTGTCTAAATAGCATCATCCACATTTTGGCATTCTCAGGTAAATATTAAATAGGTGAAATCCGATCCATTAAAAACTCTTAATAGGAATCAAATGATCTCAGGTGGTCATAATTATGATCTGATTTCAATTTTATTTGAAGGGGAAAGGCAACAAATAATGACTGCCATTACTACACTGCATCTCAATGTTAATAGTGTAAGAATTATTAAATGAGGAAAGGGGGATGTGACAAAATTTTCAGTTGTCAACTAATGTATATGGTTTTCTGAACAAGGTGATAGCAGATCACTTTTACTCTAGAGTTCACTTGAAACCTTTGCGTGTAGTTAAAGTGTCTCTGGTGCTAACCATGCCATTTTCTTTGAAAAACAAATCATCTTCACTGAGCTGGAATGTGTGAGGGGTTTGACTTAAAGCATCCTAGATTCCTATGTTTGTTTTCTCAATGACTTTGTGCTCATTGGATTGGATCATGTCATGTATTGTAATCAAAATCATCTGATTGATGATTTTTTCTATTACAGTTATGCTATTACAGATGCTATTCTGGTTTGGTTCTTTCTTCTTTTGATAATACGGCTTAAAAGGAGGGATAAACGAAAAAAAGAGGTCATTCAGAACTCTGTGGTTTTAATTGCTATTGCAGCATGAATTAAGTGTTTGTCATGCTCAAATATTTTGGTTAATTGATAAGCTTGCCCATTCTGATTTTTTTGTCCTTCCAGAATGCAGTCAGAAATAGCTCACTTCAGTTGGCTGCTTTGGAGCAACAGAAGGCTGATGAAAATCTGTTGAAATTGGATGAAGATCAGAAGGTACATTTGTTGTTTTGAAGTGCTTGAATAGTCACTGGAGTATGCCTTTGCCAGTATTAAAAATTAATAACATTGGTGTTTGATACTTGATATCATTCAGAGGCAAAAGGAGGAACTGCACAATAGAATCTTTCAATTGGAAAAGCAGCTGGATGCCAAGCAAGCTCTGGAACTGGAAATAGAGGGACTTAGAGGCTCATTAAATGTGATAAAGCATATGGGAGATGATGGTGATGTAGAAGTACTGAAAAAGATGGATGCAATAATTCAGAATTTGAGAGAAAAGGAAGGAGACCTTGATGACTTAGAAACACTGAACCAGGCTCTTATTGTAAGGGAACGCAAGAGCAATGATGAACTACAGGAAGCACGGAAAGAATTAATTGCAGTGAGTAATTTTTTTTTTTTTTAAAAGTCAACTTCAATTAATTTTCAAGTTTTGATAGAGAGGACATCTTCTTTTTTCATAATCTTGAAAAAATTGGTATTTTGGTTCAGTCATGATGTAATATTCTTTGTGATCTGTATCCATGCTACCTTAGTCGTATTACTCAAGTAGTTATTGCTTGAATTATTTTCATTTTAATTTTATTGATTCAGTTGTACCTGAATATTAAAGATATAGTTGCTGAAACAGTTTTAATTTTTATTTAGATGTTTATCAGATAATTCATCAAGTTATGCTTGAAGCTTTATGACCCATACCACTACCTCTGGCTTGTGATAGAGTACTAATTCTCTTACTTTCCAGTGCCTGAAAGAAATATCAAGTCGCGCTTATATTGGTGTTAAGAGAATGGGAGAACTAGACAGTAGACCGTTTCTTGAAGTGATGAAGAGAAAGTATAATGAGGATGATGCAGAAGTCAGAGCTTCGGAACTTTGCTCATTGTGGGTGGAATATCTTAAAGATCCTGATTGGCATCCTTTCAAATTTGTTACTGTTGAAGAAAAACAAAAGGTATGCATTTCACAAATGTCTCCGAACATCTGGCTGCCAGCTATTTATCATATGGAAAATTGATATATTGTAAATTGAATAATGCACATCATGTGCATTGTTATTTCATGTATTTGGTGTGTCTTTTTGTGCTAGAATGACAATCTATAAGCATAATAGGGACACTTTGTTAACTTATGTGACTAGCATATTCTTTTCTTTGAATATGCATGGAAATAGTATTGTAAGACTCCTTTGTTCCAACATTCCGATAGTTGTGTTCTGTACCATGTAGGGCGATGTTTGCATTCTCAATTATGCATTCTGAGCTTTGTCTGCATCTTTTACACAATTATGCATGCGATTTACTCTATTATTTGCTGGTAATTTGATCTCTGCTTTTTCTGAAGGAACTTGTGCACAGCTATGTGCATATTAATTTCAGTCAATGTATTTGGAAAAAAAATTTTCAGCCGCATGAATTCCGTAACTGTTGAAAGATTTTTCTTTTCATGTTCAGTAATTAGACTATTTAATTTATACAAATACAAGTTAATTTTGTTATTCTGGCATTTGTGTATACTCCATCCATTCTCTGCCCTCTCTTTGTAACTGTACGCTGGTTGTTGCTTCCTTTCACAATGAAATGGCTGTTTTACAATTTGTTGGTTCAGGAAGTAATTGATGATGAAGATGAAAAATTGAAAGGTCTGAGAAAGGAGATGGGTGTTGATGTTTACAAGGCTGTGACTGATGCTTTAATGGAGATAAATGAATATAACCCTAGTGGAAGGTATATAATCTCAGAGTTGTGGAACTATAAAGAAGGGAAGAAGGCTACCCTGAAAGAGGGAGTCAAATTTATATTGGAGAAATGGCAAGCAGCTAAACGCAAGAGGTTACTTTGAAGGTTGGTACAATTCTCACTCTTTGTTGTTGAAAAGGAAAAGCAACTGCTGTTGAACATACTATTTACCTGTCACTTCACTTCTGCATCCTCATTGCATAATCATTTTCCATCTTGATTATATATTGTCTCAAAAGGGGAAAAAGGTGCACTGTTTTTTTTTTTTTTTGCTTTAAATGATGTCTCTGTTATCAAAGAGAGTGGTATTCAGAGCCCATACTGCAAACAAATGCCCATTAATGAAAATCAGCTAATCTTTTGTTTGAAACGAATAATTAAAATGATGTGGGAAATCATTCTACAGTAAAATAAACTGGTAATGTGCTTTGCATTTGTCTCGCATTATTAGAATTATACTCACACATGATAGTTGATGCTATTTACAGGAAAATAATCACTGATATCAGCTGATGAGATGTTGTGCCCCAAAATTCGGAGATGTCACCAGAAATTGAGGCCATAAAATGAGATCCCTGTTGTTTCATGGTATTGTGTTTTCAAGGCATCGATTCTGTGCAGGCTAGACAGCTTATTCCTTGTGTTTAAAAACTGTACTGTATGCCGGAGTAGCTGTATGCTCTGGCTTAGGATGAGAAATAATTTAGCTAATTTGTTGTGTAAGGTATTGAATTTCATGTTGTAGGAGTTGCTGCTCTTATGAGATGGCATGCGTGGAATCAACTATCCATGTGACCTTTAGGATTCATGGTGTTAGGACAATTTGTTGGCAAACTTGGTCATAAATCTGCTTAGACTTCAGTTTCCAATGCAGAATGTGCATTGTCTGGTGTATTTGGAGAAGACTTGAGTTTCGGTCCTGGTGAGTTTCACTTATCATTTTTTTTCCTAATCGAGTCAGCCCCATGGTAGAACAAAGAATGTTGTGAGCAAGTTATGAGAGAACACTTCAATGAACAGAGGCCTGCAAGTGTTGAATGCTACAGAGGCTCAATTGCTGGGGCAGGTTACGCTGATTTTTACACTGATTTTATCTGTTTGGTATTGCAATTAATTTGCTTTTGCAATGTGTAGGGTTTAGCATACCCTAGTTTCAAAAAGCTAAATTTACTTTTTTTTGTCCCTCCGAATCATGGTTCATCAAACATTTGAAAAAAAAAAAAATCAAATATAATTTTGAAAAGCGGTTGAAAAATCAATGCCAAATAGCCCGTGTTACCAAATCAGTGGGTTTGTATGCATTATTGGACTAAAATTGTTTTGATTATATGACAAACTAAGAACACACCAAATTATCAAACGCAATAGTTTGATGGTCAAAAATTATTATTTATAACACTAATTTATTTCAAAACTTAAACAAATGAATACATTTTCAGGACCCATGGTTTTCATCAATTTTATATTTGCCCTTTAATAGAACTACTGGTGTAAAACAGGTTACAGAGGTTAGCAGATGAGAACAATTAAGTTCAAATGAGAAGTTTCTTCAACTCATTGATTGTGCTTTTGCTACAAAATGACTAACAGAATTATTATAAAACCTATAATTACTTGTATCAGTACTTGTTTTGTGAGAATATTCAACTACACTAGCAGTCTAGCGCACGAGACATTGCAAGACAATCAAGTCAAACATGATAAATGTGATGTATAATGTTTATGTGCGAAATACGACAAATTGTGGAGTAATGTCTAAAGCCCTTCCTGCAACTCTACATTGTGGCACGCATTTCATGAATCCAATTCCAATCAAAACAAACCAAATTTCTCTAAGTTTCTGATCAGTTATGTTATATATAATAACCTAAAATGAAGCACAGGACAGAGCATAAATATAGCTGAAATAGAAAAAAACTACACTGACTCGTAAAACTGTGATAAAATCATATGGCTTCTCCTTAACTTGCAAAAGATAGTCTGGTAAAGTTTGTTCCTATTAGCAAAAGTGAAAGCCTATAACACTCATAAAAGAGTAGATGAACTGATAAGTTAAAAAATGAGGATAATTTTCATGCAACATAACGAATCGCATAATTGAGTATGCAATCCCAAAGTACACCAAAGTCGGCTTTTTTGTCTATTTCAACAACAAAAATGGTTAAGCCTTGAAGCCCTACAAATCTACATCCAAGCCATCTTCATAACCAAAACAATAATTCCCAATTTCAGATGATTCCCATTTAAAGCATTGGCAATAAAAAAAATATTGACCGGACCAGACACATCTTTGAAGCCTGCAGAGAGATTAAAGTTTGCGAGAGAAACATAGTAAATTCAGATTATAAAGCAGTAATCAAAGCAGGATTTGAGATTATCAGGAAGCTTTTCGCAATTTGATTTAAAAGTTTCTAAATAATAACAATTTTCACCTTCAAATTCAGTGGTATCAGATGAGATCTTCTTCAATAACAGCATCACCTTCACACACTTCACTTGAATTCGTTCATATGTCATTTAAAATACAAATTACTAATGTATCATTGAAAATAACAAAAGTGTTATTCATGACAGCTTAACAGAATAATTCTGGAAGTTTGCCTATTTCAACAATTAATGAAAATGGCAGAGCTAGCCTTCAAGCCTTACAAAGTGAGATCTACATTTGAGTCATCTTCGAAACCAAAATGATAATTCCTAAATTTCAGATGGTTCCCATTTAAAGCATTGTGAATCACTAAGACCGACCAGTTCTAAGATTTCACACCTTCTTGATTTTAAAGTTTTAGAGAGTAACTTTTTCTTTTCCTTTGATCATACATCCTTGAAAAGGAATACCATTTTCTTCAAGTCTTTGGCATTCTTCAGCAAATACTTAATCACCTTTAGCTCATCTCTGTGTCCTGAGCAATGGACGAATTCAATTGACTTGATCTAAAACAACAAACAATCAAGAACCCAGTTTTGTAGAATCAAATCAAAAGTGTCCTTGAAATACGATGGAGTATAAAAAGCATTCTGTAAGACTAATAAAAAAAATAGGTAATATTATTTAGCTTTATGAATACAACGAATCTTAATATTTTTTGAGATATAATTTTAATCCTAACGTTATTAAGACCTATAATTTCAACACTTTTGATCGTTGACTTCTGTCTATGGTCTCACAATGATTAAAAAGTAATTGACAAATGACAATTTAGTCCCTAAAATTTTATTATTTACAAAAAACTTTAAATTAAATATATAAAAAATAAAATTAATTAATAACTAAATAAAAATTAATTATTTTATTTATTTAAATTAAAAAATATTATTTTTAATTTAAAATTACTTTTTATTAAATTAAAATAATTAATTTTTATTTAACTATACTTTTCTAAAATTAAAATAAATAAAATTACTTTTTAATTATTTAATCTATTTTTTAATTTTATATATTTGGAAATTATTTTTATATATTTAATAATTTTTTTTATTCAATTAAAATTAAAATAATTAAAATGTATTTTTCTCATATATATATATATATATATATATATAAAAGACACTTTTAGTTATTTTACTAAAATTTAATAGAAAAAATAGAAAAAAGTAGACAAATGACCAAGTTTATTAATGAAATTAAAATATAAAAATTAACTGCGTTATTTTTTTTAAATACTTTCATTCATAAATATCATATCTTCTTTATATATATATATATATATATATATATATATATATTTACTTTTTTATTTGATTAAAATTAGAATTTTAAAAAATATATATGAATAATTTTATGTATAATATTCATACATTATATTTTTATTTATTTATTTTATATATATTTTAATTTAAAATCAAAATAAATAATATTACTTTTATTTAATTAAAATAATTATTTTTTATTTTATTATTTAATTTATTTTCTTATTTTTTGTATATTTGATTAAAAAATATTTTTGTATATTAAAATAAAATTATTTTATTTTTTTAAATATACAAAAAATAATTTTATTTAAGCAAATAGATAAAAAATAAGAAAATAAATTACTTTTAAAAATTAATTATTTAATTAAATAAAAAGTAATTTATATTAATTTTAAATTAAAATATACAATAAATTAATAAATAAAATTGTGTATGAATATTTTACACATAAAATTATTCACATATATTTTTAAATATTCTAATTTTAATTATTAAATGAAAAGTAAGAACATATAAAAAAAAAAGAGAAGTTGACGATATTTTGATTAAATATATTAAAATAATTTTCAAAATTTATAAAAATAAGAAAATAAATTAAATAATTAAATAATAATTTTATTTATTTTAATTTTAGAAAAGTAAATAGTGAAATAAAAATTAATTATTTTAATTTAATAAAAAATAATTTTAAATTAAAAATGATATTTATTTTGATTTTAATTAAATAAAATAATTAATTTTTATTTAGTTATTAATTAATTTTATTTTTTTATATATTTATTTAAAAAAATATTTTTTTAAATAAATAAAATTTTAAGGACTAAATTATAATTTACCAATTACTTTTTAATGTTTACGAGGTTCAAAGATAAAATTCAACGGTCAAAAGGATTAAAATTATAAATTTTAATAATATTAAAGTCAAAATTATATCTTACCCTCAAAAATTTAGTAACTGTCCAGACAACCAATATTCCAGCAGAAGAAAGCTCACCCTGTTCAAGCAAAGATCTTTGAGATTAGGAGAGCATTTGAGAAAATATGGCAGCAGTTTCAAGTAACAAAAATGAGCGACATCCAAGTCTTAGGCCAGTCAAATTTTTAAATATAGACAGATCACTGACATCACCATAGTTAAACACCTTCAAATACAATGACAATAAAAAACAAATGAAAATAGTAGAAATAAAACTTCAGAGCCAAAGAGAAAATTAAGATGATGAAAGTGATCTAAGTTTCCAGAATATTTCATTTAATTTTTGGATCTCTTTTCTGGGAATGTGGGTTCCTAGATAAGTGATTCCAGATTGTGAAATTATATTGTGAGGTAAGAAATTAAAAGTTCTCTAAGACTTGGTTAATTAATATAAACTCCCAACTGTGAACTCATAGGGTTTGCTTTAATTATTAATTCGGTTGAAATGATGATAATGATTGTTTTAATACACTAAATTAGGAGGACAACACAACTCTAATGAGCTAGAAGAATAATTATAAGATCACCCAACTAACAAATAATATTAGCATGCACAGTAAATCTAGGTAGACTAGTGCAATCTCATATGTTAGTGAAAGTTAAAGCCATTCTAAACATGCTTATGAACATAAATTCAAGCACAATAAAATCAAAGTGCGAAAGAAAAAGGATCGAATAAGCTGACTTCCAGCCATTGTTTGAGCCTGATTTCTTCTGACTTCATGTAACTTTTTGATTCAAAATGAACGTTACTTATTAATCAATTCACTCACTATACGATGGTGTATCTTTCTTATTGATGAGTGCTTGGCATAGACCTCTTTTTATAGCCATTGTATGCCTCAAGTAATAGCCTTCCATTAAGGCTGTTACCTACAATGGTGGGTTGTTGCCACTTCTGATGTGGGTGGAGATCATGGCAGCTGGGTTACCATTGAGGGAGATCATGAATTTTCAGCCATGTGTTTAATCAAGCAAGTGTAAGCAAATGTGCAGTTTTACTTAGTCAAAAACTTTGCTAAAAAGGTGGGATTCACCATTGTTTTTACTTGGTCAAATACATGGTAAAAACGCGCCCAATACATGTGGGATCAAAAGCTGCCAACAGTTAGTCCCAATGAAGAACACTGTATATGAGTTTGCATGTATGTATTTATATAGAGTACCCAATAGATAAAATTACAAAATTGGTTAGTCCTAAGAAAAGATAATAAAAATATAAAATTTGCTAAAGGACCTAGAAGTGCAATATTTCAATGAATGAAAAAAAAAAATTAACATTATTCTGAAAAAGAGAAAACATACTGCAATAATACTTGCTGATAAAGATAGGATCTTGGCATTAGATATTTCTCTCAGAAGCCCATGTATGCGATTAATAATATCATAGTTGGTAAATGGATAGTTTAGTTCTGTGATTCCAATATTAACAAATGCTTTGATCAGGGATAATGAATCCTTCAATAAAAAGGATGGACTATGTCCAACTGCAAGAGTGAGGTATTCCAGATTTGAAGCACTGACAGGGACGAAGCCAGAAAATTTGATTTAGAATTGGCCGAGAATTAAAAATTTTATCGTAGATGCAAAAATTTTCAGGAAATTAATTCTGGATGAACAGATATTGTATAAAAAGTTAAATTTAGATGGACTAAATGAATGGGATTTTTTTTGGCTGTGCCATCCCTTCGTCCCTGGGCACTGACAACAATCTTGCTGGGTTCAGCACTCACAGATATGCTTAACCTCTTCAAAGCTGGTGCAAAGACATTAATAGCTATATTTTTATTTTGAGGATCCACACTTATCTGCAATTCTTCAAGTGCGGGACAACCTATGAAAAGCTTCTGCGTTGAGTCTATTTGAGGATTCTCAGCTGAGAAATGAAAGATCCAAAGATTTGGACAATCAATTATATCAGGAATAGTGAGTTGCAGTGGGCATTTAAGCTTCAGAACTGCCAGATTTCTGCATCTAAAAAGGCTCTTTGGCAAGTGCAAACAGGAAACTTCACAAGGCAAAAATTGCGAAAGATTAATTTCAAGTTCTTCAACATGCCTTCTAATAGTAAAACTTATCCATTCAGGGAAGTAAAATACATCAATCTCATGAGCTTTGGGACAAAATCTTCTAATGCATGACAAATTATATGAATGAAGTACTTGTTCCACAAATTTCCTAAAATTTGCTTTATTTACGACCCTGTATGGTAACCGCTGCTTCGTCTGCTCATCACAGTGATATTCCAGATCTTTGCATGAATTACCAAATTCACTCACTACTACAAATTTTATTAACTTAGTTCATATTAATATTAGTTTTATGCACCCGCATTGAAGAGGAATAGGAGGAAGCATAAATATTGTAGAAATTGAATGGCCTACATTGATTAAAACTGTGATGGCTTCTCATTTGCAAAACATAGTCCTAGTAAGCAACCGGCTTTTGTTAATGGTACTAGAATCATTTTCGGAGTAGAAAAGTTTCGTATTCAAATTCAAATTTTAATCAGAATTATTATATTATGTTTAAATATATGAATTTGAATTTAAAATTTTAATTTCAAATTTATGATTTGAAAACTATAAATTTATTTCTTATTTGAAAAGGGTAAAAATTTTGAATTTTTAGATTTTAAATTTAAAAAAAAAATTAGAAATTTTAAGTTAAATATATTTAAAATATTAAATTTTTAAAAAATTAAATTTTAATAATTTTATTGATTCAAATAAAAAATTTCACCCAAATTTAAGTCCTTTGTCATCTAAACATAACATTAAAGTAAATTTTATGCCACTCATAAAAGAATAGAGCTGTTACGTTTAATTAGAAAATAATGGATGATGCAAATTACTGGTATATCATTGAAAAGAACAAAAGTGTTCCTAACGACGGCTTGACAGAAAATTCTGCCATTTCAACAACAAAAATTGTTGAGCTTTTAATCCTTACAAATCTACTCATCTTCATAACCAAAATGATAATTCCTAATTTCAGAAGATTTCCATTTAAAGCATTGTGAATAACAAATATTGACCAATTCTGAGACTCGACACATCCTTGAAGCCTTTGGAGACATTAATGTTCGAGCAAGAAACCTTTTCTTTGCCTTTGACCCTAGACCCTTGAAAAGAAACATCATTTTCTTCAGTACTTTTGTATTCTTCAGCAAATACTTGATCACCTTCAGCTCATCTTTGTCTCCCAAGCAATTGACAAATTCAATTGACTTGAGCTGAAACAACAAACAATTAGGCACCCAGTGCGGTAAAATCAAATCAAAAGTCTCCTTGAAACATGTAGGATGATAAAAAGTATCCTGTAGCCATAAAAACAAGGATTAGGAACAGTCAAGAAAAAAACCAATATCTACATATAGCACATTTAGATAAAAAATGTTTAATGCACACAAAAAATTCACCCTATTCAAGCAGAGATCTTTGAGATTAGGTGAGCTTTTGAGAAAATCAGGCAGCAGGCGCAAGTAACAGCATCGAGCAACATCAAGTCTTAGGCCAGCCAAATTTTTAAATATTGGTAGATTATTTACATCACCATAGTTGAGAACCTTCAATGATAATGATAACAAGAAGAGAATGAGAAACAATGGAAACTAAACTAAGATGCTTCAGATTGGTTCATCAAAATATGGATTTCTATACAAGTGATTCGAGATTGCGAAGTTAAAAGTACAAGTTACTAAATACAACTTCATCACGTTTGGTTTGGCTTGAAAATTTGTAAAACAGGTGGAGTGGAAAAGCAATATGCCCTAAATGTAAATTCCAAGTGTAAACCCATGTTTTTCTTAGATGGTAAAACAGTTATAATCTGTCAAGATAGGAGCATAACACAAATCTAATGAAATAGTAAGATCATCCAAACAACAAAGCACCATACCGACATGTACGATTACGTCGAGGTAGAAACATAGTACAATCTCATATATTATTCCAAATGAAAACCAGTAAACCACAATACATGTGTTTGTATGTATGCATGGGAGTGGCAGTATAAACACATGCAATAACTGAAAACCGCCAAATTGATTAGTCCCACTCAAGCTAATAAAAATGCTAGAATGATCTAGAATAGAAATTTTCCATGAGAAAATTGACATTATTACAAAAACAGAAAATACTTACTGCAAGGGTACTTGCTGATAAAGAAAGAATCTCAACACCAGAAATTTCCCTGAGAATTCTATGCACACAATTCACAGTATCATTGTTGGAAAAGTCCAACATTACATTATTGATTCCAACATTAACAAATGCTTTAATCAGAGAGAATGAATCCACCACAGAAAAGGTTGACCAATATTCATCCACTGAATCCATCAGAGAAAAGGATGGACAGTATTCATCTACAAGAGTAAGATATTCAAGATTTGGAGCCATGACCCCAATCTTGTGATCATAAAAACCATGGCAACTATTTGTCAAACATATACTTAACCTCTTCAAAGCAGGAGCAAACACAGCAAGAGTCAACTCATTAACACACATATTTATCAGCAATTCTTCAAGCACGAGGCTGCCACAAGAGAGCTTCTGCATCAAGTCCTCCTTGGGATGCAACAGCGAGATATGAAGGATCTTAAGGTTTGGAAAACAAATTAAATCAGGGATAGTGACTTCAAGTTTGCATTCAAGCTTCAGTACTGACAGATTTTTGCACGTAAATAGGCTACTCGGCAAGTCCAAACACGGATTATCAAAAGGCATACACTTCAAAACATTAATTTCAAGTTCTTCAACGTTCCTTCTAATTGCAAAACTTACCCACTCAGTCAAGTATGACATATCAATATCACAAGCTTTGAGACAAAATCTCCTAATGCATGACAAATTGTAAGAATGAAGCACTCGATCCACAAATTTTTCAAAACTCACTTTATTTAAGACCATATTCGTGTGGTACTGGCTCTTCTTCTGCTCATCACTGTCAAATGAAGCCTCCTCAATACCCAACCTTTCAGGATGAAATAATAGCTCTTGATTGAAGTCAAGAATGGGGACATAAGCCCACAATCTCTCCCATCTTCTAGATAGAATGCAGGTTCCCACAGCATATTTTGTAGGAAGAAATGAAAGGATATTAACAAGAATTTCATCAGGTAAACTACTTAATCTATCACTCAACTCATTATCACTACAGTTGCTGAGATCCTCCTCTGATTTATGTCTCTTTGAGACCAGTCCCATGACAATATTCCACTCTTCCTATTACAAGACTGGAAAGAAAAGCAAAATACAAAGAACCCATATAAGTTCTGATAGTAAAGCAAACTAATTGCTAGCCAAACTAATAAATTGTTAGTTCTTTCTCACCAAAACTATAACACAGTCTTTGCATTTGATTTCGAACAGTAAATGCAAAAAATCAAACTCAAATAACAACAAAGACATTCAAGCAATTCAACAAGAAAGGAAAGGGTTATAGTTTTGTTGGGGAGAAACAAAACAATTTTTAATGTATAAAACCTTCCTCAACCCCATGGGAGTATAAGGTACTATTTCTTTAATTCTTTATTCTGCAGTGCACCAAAAAAAAAAAAAAAAAAAAAACTTTTTTGAAAAAAATTAATAAATTTCATAAACGAAGCAGATAAGAGTAAAGGGAAGTGAAAAAAAATTTAGTCTTACCCAAGCAAAATAGATCACCTTTCTCTTCTTCAAGCTTTCACTTCTTTGCAATAACAGGTTTCAATATGTTAATTTTTGTAGTAGCCGTGACTTTGACTGGATTGAACTCTACAACTTCTTATAGAAGTAATCTACACCTAATCTTGTTAAGGTTGAGGTCCTGAACCAAAAAGTCTCAGGTTTCAAACCCATTCATATTGAAAGTGAGTATTATTTAATAATTTATTGATGATTCATAATTTGCTTTGCATATGTGCTTGGACATTATTTTTATATATACTTGATGTAAATAGCAATAAATAATGGATTCTATTTCTGAAAAAAAAAAAAATCTGCACCATTAAATAGACATGATGCAGGCCACTATTTGGAAAATAAATTATTGAAGAGTGAGTCAGACCTTTAAAAAAATTAATATTTTTCAAATTTAGAATTAATTTATAAACAAGTTTATTATTAAGCTGAACACTGATTTTAATTTTTGTTTTTTGTTATATATAATTGGAAAAATTTTGCATATATCAAAAGTATAATTTTATTTAATATATTTAAATTATTAAGTAATGATATATTTTTATTAATATACTTTTTTTGAAAAATATTAATAATTTTTGTTCATTTTCTTCTCTCATTAAATTGACTTGTTACTTAAAACGAGACTTGCTTCTCAAAACAAGGATTGACCCCTCACTTTATATTGGACCTTGGCCGAGTGACTACACAGACAACAGTGCAATTGGGCAGAGCAGATGCGTATCACTGTACTAATAACCCTCGTCAGCCTTGGTGGTGATTGCTGGTAAAGACGAAAAGGTAAAACACGCTTCTAATCTAAGGGCTCATTTCTTTCTTTATTTTTTAATTAATTATTTGCTCTCTGATGGTCCATAGTAATATTTAAATTAATGTCGATTCTTCTGTTTGGTGAGCGGGAAATTGGTGGAAAGTGAGAGAGAGGAATGAAAAACTTTATACGTTATTTTATTTTTTTATTTGTTTTTGCTTAAAGAAGAACAAATTAGTAAGAACTTAGAAAAAGCCCAAAATTGCTAAAATGGTAAATCCCCAAATGCACAAAACACACGTTCACTTGGTTAGTTGGGTTTAATTTGTTAGATAATTTTTATTAGGGTTTAAAATGTTGGTTTTGTCGTGGATTGCTTCTTGGTTTGTTGGAACTTTTTATCTTTTTTCAATTTTCAAGTCATTTGCACATCTTTCTACTTCTATTTGACTCATGTTGTAGACATTTTTGGAACAAAGTTGTTGATTAAAAGATAAATAATTTTGCAGCAAACTGATTCAGGTTTTGATCCTAAATGAAGCTAAATGGAGCAAAGGGTTCATGAGGGTGACCCCAAAACTGGTTTTGGAGCCATGTTTATTTGAGTTGAGTTGAGCTGTTGTAGCCTCTTAGGTGTTTTCATAATCTATTTCTAAATTAAATGGACAATCACATTCTTGAAGAGCTTCAAAAGGCGTGCAATCTTGTTGTTAGCCATTCTAGGGAGATTGATTTCAAAAACCAGAAGTTGATGGAAATGGAGAAAAAGTGTGGTGAGATGTCGGCATCTCAAATTGTAATGAAAAAAGAGAATGATAAGCTGCACCAAGCTCATGTTGAAGGTGTGCCATACTTCAAACCAAAGCTAACTTACAAAGTCATTGGTTTGAAATTTGAATAGAAAATAAATAAGAAAAGTAGGCCTTATGGCATCTTACCATAGTCTCTGAGCACCAAATTAGCTTGTTGTTGAAGTCTATTTTCTCTCTTTCCCATGATCACTTGTGTTTTACTTGGGGCTGGTACTTAGGTATGACAAAGATATGTTCCTCTTTTGAATGTATTAACTAGGTATGAAGCAGATACGGATGGTTAATGCACATAATAGGACATTGCAGCGCAAATTAGAATTGCAAACAGATGAGTTTGAGCAGAAATTTAAAGAATTGGAAAAGCAAATAGTTCAAAATAAAATTGATCGGGAAAACTTCCACCTTCAGAAGGATGAGGTACCCATTTTTACTTTAACAAGCACATTGTTTTATTTCTTTCCAGCCCTAAAATGTTGCTAAATACACATATGTTTTATGCTACTATGTGAATGTTTGTCATCTAGTTTTTGTTCGTTTTCTACTTTTGCTTGATTCTGCTTGAAGAACATCTTATTCTGTTATCCAATTGATTATTGCATCTGCCAGCCTTTGTGATTACTAAACCAAAATACACAATTTGATTTGAAACAAGTTCAAATATTTGTGTCTGCAAATCTTTATTTTCATCACTCTGACAATGTGCGTCCCAATAATGATAGCTCTGATTCAAATTTCATTACATGTTTTGCTGAAGAATTTATATTGTAGTTAATGGTAGTGTAATGTTAAGCTGGTGCATTAATGTAAACGATGTGTGCTGCAGCTGACTGATGATTTGAGAAAAGAATTGGCAGAAAAAGTAGAGGAATTGCAGTGCATGGACAACCTTAACCAAACTCTTATTCTCAAAGAGCATATGAGTAATTCTGAGCTGCAAGAAGCTCGAAAAGAATTAATTAGTGTAAGAATTTGAGCGCCACTTGGCTTCCTTTTATGGCTAACTTCACAATTTAAATTCTCAAGTTATGGTTACATTCTACTTTCATCATTAAAATCTACCTTCTCCACATTAGTTAACTAAATGCAAAATTATGAATAAAGTGATGACTTTACTTTTGCAATGTAGGGATTGAGAGATTTTCTGGATGGTCCAATTACTATTGGAGTCAAAAGAATGGGAGAGATTGATATGAAACCTTTTGAAGATGCCTGCTCGAAGAAGTTCTCTGGAGATTATCAGATGAATTTGTCGCAAATATGCTCATTGTGGCAACTCTATATCGGTAATCCAAATTGGCATCCCTTCAAGACAGAATTTGTAGATGGGAAATTTCATGTACTTTCTCTTCCTTAACCTTCACTTATAATCATCATATTTTTTTCTGCATATTTAGATCCTACACGAACACTGCTTTAATAATGTAGTTAAAATTTCATTGGTATATTCTAGAAGTACAAATAGTATTAGTATGATATTTTAGCAACTGCCTTGAGGGATGCTCATAACACAATACAAAGTCTAGAGTTCTTTCTGAAATTTTGTAGAGCTCTTTGGCAACCATAACAAATTTAAGCTGCCAAGGCATTTGTAGGAGTGATTAGAAATATCATGGTGAAGTTCGAATTGGAGTTACGTGTTGAAATTATTGGATTCTATTTATTTAGTAGGTTGGAAAGCAACAATTGCATGACAGGGGAAATGTTTGTATCAAAGTATGCCAAACAATTTATGTGGTACTAGATACTAAATGCACTCTCTTTAGCACTGAATATATGAGTGATATTTCTCTGAAAGTGCAGGAAGTAATAGACAAGGATGACGGGAAGTTGCAGGAGTTGAGAAGTGAATGGGGTGATGCAGCTTACAAAGCTGTAGCTGATTCACTAGTGGAATTGAACGAGTACAATCCAAGTGGGAGGTATGTAGTTCCTGAACTCTGGAACTTCAAGGAGGGAAGAAAAGCCAGTCTGCAAGAGGTAATCAAGTACGTGATTCAACAATTGAAGAGTTACAAATCTCCTAAGCGCAAAAGGTGATATGGCTACCATTGGGATACATATTTTTAAGCTTGCAGGAGCCTGTGGCATTATATGAAGTTCCTCGATGATTAAGTTTGGCTGTAAATTTACTAGAACTAAGCTGATGTGATGTAAAAAAGAAGGAAACAAGAGGTCAGGTCAGGTTAGAAATGTTCCAACTCAGGTGGAAACGGAAAGGAAAAAGAAATGAACTTGACTAGACTCTGAAATTCAAGTGAATACTTGATTTTCGAGTTTGTTTTTGCTACTTTTCTAATATGCACTCTCACCATTGCTTTCACTTCAATTGCATGTTTTCATTTCTTCAAGGTTTCAGGCTTCATTTCTGCACATACTCTGATTCAATAAATTTTATCAGCATATAGCAAGTGATAACACTGACAATAGGTATAAATTTTTAGGTAAATTCATGCGCCTTACATATTTTTTATGGTTGGTTGGCTGCATTAACATTCATAAAAATCAGGCTGAATCCAAACTTGGGAAATTCAAGATATTGATTTTCAAATGAAACTTAGATTTGAAAATCCACAAATTCTTAGATTTGAGCACATTTTTCTAATGAACTTCTTTATTTCTTGTAGACACCCAATTATGGAAAGGCAAATAAATAAATCATTTATTATATAAACTTTACGTATACGTGGTGAAAATTTCCATCAATCATAATTTACAAAGATGCAGTGTTGAAGAATTTATACCAAAATAATATATTCATTTCCAGGGCTGAATCAATTTGCGGTTATTAGTGGTACAAGCAAACCATTTCATTTTGATATTATATGTATATAAATTGTACCACTTTTCTTAAATAAACATTATCTATTTATTAAGACAAAAATTAATCCATAAAATTGTCGTGTAACTCTAGACCTGGTAAAAATTATCTGTACTCGTAGATATTCACGAGTAATACGGGTAATGGGTGTTAAAAATAGCACCCATTAAAAAATGGATATTTTTTACCCGTTATTCAACGAGTGCATCCGTTTATACCCATACCCACAGATATCCCTATATATATATATATATATATATATATATATATATATACACACACACACAAACTAATAAAAAATTAGGATTTTATATAATTATTTTACGTTCACAGTTACACAGTAACCACTCTACACAACACAAACTACTCTTCTCCTTTCTTCTAGCTCTTCTGATCAGACTTTTGAAAGTTAACGTTTCCCTCAACAAAGAAAATCAGACTTTTGTATCAAATCCTTCTCTACCTGAATATCAGGTAATTACACTTTAAATTAACAATCAATTTAAATTTTTTTAAATTTTATATTTAAATTATTTTAATAATTATTTTATATCTGACACTTCTATCTTTTCAAATTGTTTTTTATTCTGTTTATATTGGTTATAAAAAAAGTAGTCAATACTCAATAGTAAAAGTTATTATTCCTGTTTGTCTTATATTTGTTAACGAATAATGAAGACAAAAGTAACTTTTTTAAAACTATCAACTAAATTGATTAAAAAATTTAATTTATACTACTAGAAGTCTAAAATTTCATGATTAAGGTTGAGTTTTGTTTTAAAACTAATGATTGATCTCTTTAAAAAAAAAAAACTAATGTTTAAAATTTATTAATTAAAAATTAAAATTTATGTCTTATGCTCTTGGAGTCCTATTTTAATAAGTTATTATTTGAATATTTTTCATATAATAATTAATTCATACTATAAATATTTTATCTAAATAAATAAATATCAGTTCCTTAAAAAATAATAAATATCAGTAAATTTTTCTAACAATTTAATACTAATAATTTTTGTTAATATTATTAATAACTTTAATGAATATTATTATACATTTGCATACTCATATGTTAGTGATATTGGAAAATTTGTGTGGTCTTACAGGTTTTTAAAAAAGTAAGTTTACTATTTGGGTTTCTATTTTTTTGATATGTACTCTTTTTTGGGACTATTTATTTGATATGACATCATCATTCAATGAAATTGATTTGGATGTTAGGACTAAAACGGTTGGCGAAGTAATGCCACCACCTAATAATATTCCCCTTGAATCTGATGATGAGACTTCAAAATCTAATCCTTCCAAACGTCTATGCACTGGTGTATGGTCGTATTTTGAAAAATATGTTGATGCTACTAGTGGAAAAAATAGGGCAAGGTGTAAGTTTTGTAAAACTAGAAATTATGCAATTGGTGATGGGAGTAGTACACATGGGACAATTAATTTAAAGAAACATATTGCTCAATGCCCAAATTTGAAGAATTTAGATACCAAACAAATGATTATAGATCATGATGTGAATGTGCGTGTAAAGAAAATGTGTCAAGAAACATTTCGTCAAAAAATGGCTATG
>CANXYC010718862.1:0-14851 GCA_948193065.1 Aleurites moluccanus
TTGGCCGAAATGAAGAACTTGAATGAATGGTATGTGTTTTGATGTTTAATAGGTTTAATTGTTTAAAAGTCATACTTTGGATGCATTTGAATGATGTAGGATGAAATGGCATTGAAAAATGATTGAATGGAATGAATTCCAATCAAGTAGGTTCAGTTGAGTTTGTTAGTTTTAAGTGTTAAGCTAATGTAATTTGTAAAGTGAAGTTTGATTATGAATAAGTGTTTGAAATGATGGAAATGTGTAGTTTTGATTATGTTAAGAATGATTGATTTAAATGTTTGAAAGTTAAGTTTGAATATAGTATATGTTTAATGTGAAATGAAGAGTTAAGTGTATAAGAGTTATTAAAATATTGCATTAGTGATGAATATGTTTAATGTGACTTGAAAATAGTATTAGATATGAGTTTTGGCATAAAGGAAAGATTATAGCATAATTTGTGTTAAGTAAAGTCTATAAGGTATAATGTATATGCCTTATGTAGTATGATGTATTTAAATGTTTGTTTGAGTGAAATATGTGATTTGTAATGCTATATAGCCTTACCTGAGTGTTATGTGTGTAATTAGGTGAACCGTCGAGAACTCTTAGTCGGAGTGCTGAACGTCGAGCCGAGTAGGGCTCAAGGGCAATTTGGGGGTGTGCTGGACATTTTGCATATAAGGTGAGTCCTTATGCATAATTTTACATGATTTGCATTATATATGCTATATTATTTCATTTGAGAAAATAAAACCAAGTTTAATACCTAAAAACCCAAACAGTGCAAATTGGCTCGTAAATAAGCCCGCCAAAACGACTAAAACTGACCTAAACTTTGACGGGCCATAAAATAAAAACCAGAAAGCCAATTGGGCCACCACTTAGCCCAATCATCTAGTCTTGACCTAAGCTTCGAAATGGTACCTCATGGGCCACCTAATTCTTTTGGTAGCATAGTTAACCAGAAAGTACCTAAAATTTCCAAAACAGACCCTTAATTTGCAAGCCAGTTGCGACAGCGCAACTGGACCCTGCCGGGCCAATTTTTGGCAAATTCCTAAATTTTGTTATTATTCTTCATATATGTATATATGATCATTCTACAGCTATATAAGCTTTATTTGTGATATATAAAGTGATTTTATTGAGACATAAGCATATGATATTAAAACGGGACTACTTCGATAGGTAATGTAAAATTCCATCGACTGTGTGCACACTGGTAATAACTAAATTAGCCCGTGCTGGAGAGGGCATGTAATATTCTCTAGTAATTATAATTTGGCCCATGCTATGGAGGGCGTGTAAATATTCCTTAGTCGTAAAGGCTGATCCCCTTTGCGTATAGTATACTTTGCACTAAAATATTGTACCTATTATGAATAATGCATATGAACTTAAATATGACTTAATCTTGTTATATCATATGTGAATTGGATTATATATTAAATTTTGATTTGAATATCCATATGTTATTGATATACATTCTTGGTACTTATTTTATTGCTACAGTACATTGAATCCACAGGCCATATATGGGCAGTTCTTCATTATCTAGCATTTACTATATTCTTATGTATTTGGATTCACTAAGTATTTTTATACTCACCCCCTTCAGTGGTTATCATTTCAGGTCAGCTGTGAGGCCCGTATTCCATTGGCACATCTTATCCTCGCCATGGAAGTTTTGGTTACTTTTGTCATGTAAATTCCAATCTCAAAGTATTTGTAAATATTGTACATAATAGAGGTCCCACGGTACTGTAAATTAAGATTTGGCATGTATATATATGTGTGTTGCATTTATATACCTATAAGTTATATTTTGAGATATATTCATATATGTTGAGATGAATATATGTGATATGATGTTCAGTTGTGATATTGAGTTGATATTGGAGATCCAGAGAGATCCTTGAAATTGAGATAGATATGGAAGTATTATTTGAAGTGCTTATTTGTGCTTTTAGCAGCTGGGCATACTCCTTATAAAGAGCAGATGCTGCCCAATTTTTTATAAGATTGCTAAGCCATTTTGAGCTTGTTATTGTATTGCATGCCATATAGTTCAATTATTTGGGTTCTTCGCAGTTCTGGTAGCATAAGCAACACCCATACCCTAGGACCGTCACGGCTCCCAAGTTGGGCTGTGACAATAGAGCTGACAGTGGGGAGCCAGAGATAGGCACAGATACATCAGTACAGGCATAGAGGGTTAGTCCTGACCCATCTAGATCTAGACAGCATATAGAGGGGAGCAGTATTGGTGAAACTGCTTTAAGACAGGACATGCAGGAATTCAGACAAGAAATGCTAAGAAGAAACCAAGAGATGATGCAAATGCTACATGCTCATATAGCAGCACAGGCAACTGCAATTCCACAACCACCACCACCTGTTTAACTAGTTGTACAGCCTGAGATAGCACCAGCACCAAAGAGGGTGCCAGCTAAACAGAGGAGGGCTAGAAATAGAAGAATCATACCTGATGGTGGTTTCAGCATTTCTGAATTCATGAAGCTCCAGTTACCCAATTATTATGGGGAATATGGCATAGACCCTTGTGATTTCATAGAGAGGGTAGACAGAGTTGTGAGGAAGCTGCATTGTTTAGATGCCAGGATCATTAAACTAGTGGGTTTATTATTCATTGGGGATGCATCCATATGGTTTGACGAGCACATAGATGCCAACATTCATGGAAATGATCCAATCACATGGGATGAATTTAAACAGAAACTGATGGATGAGTTCTTACCAGCTAGGATTAGAGATAGAAACATCATGAGGTTTGAACAGTTGAAACAGGGGAACCTCAGTGTTGTTGATTATGCCAAGGAATTCAGGAAATTGAGCAAGTATGCAAGACAAATAGCTCCTACAGAAGCAGACTTGATTGGCCCTTTCAGAAGAGGCCTGCATGCTTCATTGCACAACATGCTATTGACTGGACAATATACCACTCTAGGACAGATCATAGATGTTGCAACTCAAATGAATACTAAATACAAGGAAGAGAGAATAGAGATAGACTCCAGGAAGAGGAGCAGAGGTGGAGATTTCCCCAGGTATGGAGAGGGATCATCTTAATCAGCTGTGACTAGGCCTACTCAGAGGCAAACTCAGACCCCTTCAGTACAGAGCTAGAGGAGAGATGCTCCTAGAAGAGGCAGGATGAGGCCACCTACTCCTGCTTATTCCAAAGGGTCCAGTAGACCATTACCACAGGTTCCAAAGATATTTCCATGTGTGTACTGGGGGAAGAGGCATACTGGTGAGTGCAGAGCCAGAGCAGGGTCTTGTTTTCATTATGGGCAGTTTGGCCATTTTCTGAGGGATTTCCCTATGAGAGCTCCACAACAGACAGTTTCAGTGGCATCACAACCCACTGTACAGATGACTAGAGGGGGAGCTAGTAGAGGCAGACCAGCTGATCAGGGTCAGCCTACAGCATAGCCTCCAGCAGGTAGAGGGCAAGGAAGGGTTTTTGCTATAACTCCTTAACAGGCCCAGGGACAGCAGGACGTAGTAGTAGGTATGGTTCCTATCCATGATTTTGAAGTACACACACTGTTTGATTTTGGTGCCACACACTCCTTTGTATCTTGTGTGTTTGCTAGGAAAATGGGGTTAGTAAGGGAACCCTTATTGATGCCTTTAGAGGTAACCACTCCTTTGAGGGAAATTGTTGTAGTGGGCCATAGATATAGAAACTGTCCTGTAAGAATAGCTGATAGGGTAATGCTTGCATATCTGATTGAGTTGCCAGTTTTGGAATTTGATGTCATTTTGGGTATGGAATGGTTAACTGCATACAGGGCTGTTATTGATTGTTCCTTGAAACAAGTGGAATTTAAAATGGATGAACAGGAAAGATTCATGTTTCAGGGAGAGAAAAATAAGAAAATGACAAGGATGATTTCAACTATAAAGGCACATAAGTTATTGAGGAAAGGGTGTACAACTTATTTGGCATCTGTGACAGACACTACAAAGGTACGTAAGGAATTAGAGCACATTCCTATGGTACAGGATTTTTCTGATGTTTTCCTTACAGATCTTCCTGGATTGCCACCAGACAGGGAGATAGAGTTTGAGATTGAGGTTTATCCTCGTACAGATGGAGGATGGAAGAACAATGATTAAAATCAAGTTTTCTATGAATTTCTCTAAGAAAATTGGTGGAGAAATGGAAAAAGGTGGTTCGGCCCTCGTAAGAAGGAAGAAGAAGATGATGGTCAAATGTTCTAAGTGTTGCTTTTATACTAAAATCATATGGCAAATTATATTTTAGTCCTTAAACTTCTAAATAATTAGGTTTTGACCACAACTTCTTTTGTAATTTATTATGTCAATTCTTTCAGGATTTTGATTTTAATGTGGATAGTCAATAAGCTTATTTTAATTTATACTTATTTATAAAAATGATTTCAGAGTCATTCTGTAACTTCGAAGGACCAATTTTTACTATTCATCTTAAAGTTCCTTTTATTTATAATTTTGCCATTGGTTACTTTTTCAGTGTTCCTAAATGTTTTTCACTTCTTTCTTTTTACCAAAATTACACATATATTAAGGTGATCTTTTACCCCTGGTCCAATTTAGAAATTTTTCTGTAGACCGGACTGCTAATTTCTCGTCAGTGTTCTCGATACCGCCGATTTTCAAAAAAGTAATTAGTTCGCTTTATAACTGTGTCTCTAAAATTATTCACCATCATTTCAAGACTTTTGAACCATATACGTAGAGTTAAATCATGCATATATGTTAGGACTTCCTAGGGTATTACATAAAAATTATACACAATGCTGACTATATTTACCCACTACCCCGTCGATAAAGTAGCTCTGTCAAATCAACATATAATCCAACAATATGATGAGAATAAACCAATGAATATCAATAAGAATCAAATAGCTCATCAATGATCAAATAGGTTCCAAACAAACCAATCGGTATTGTCAATCAATAACTTATAAGCAATAGAAGGTACATGTAGTATACCAATGGATATAGTAATCAATTATGGGTTTGATAAAAAAAAATAGTCATTCAAGGTCATATGGGTTGCATAATTGGATAGCCAATGTCGCTGGTGACAATGGCATTGAAATGGTAGACTTATGGGATTTTTATTGAGGCTTTTTATCGAATACTTAGTGTACAAGTTTTGTTAGGCAATTTGATATGGTTTTGGTGTAACATCAATATTGCCCCAATATCAAATAATAAGCTCAAAATATAGGTAACACAATAGGCAATTGATTTCCAACAAACAACTATATACAATGGATCAAATTGGCTTCTGAAACAAAGGGAAAACAAAGCAAAATTTCAAAGGAATAGTTCAAACATGGTTCGACCAAAATGTGGGTATGAACAAATGATTTCTAAACTTCAATTTAAGACATTAGGCATGTTATATGATGTATATTAAACTCACCAAATGCTTCCAATTGCTAAGAAAAATTCTTTTCCACAAAAATCTTCAAAGGAGGCAAAATAAGCAATCTTGGTCTTCTTTATTTTCTACACCAAAACCAACATCAAATTAACTTCCAATGGCATCAATTAAACTTATTCTAACTTAATTAGACATTAAGGATAACTAATTTATGGTTTGGTATCTTACAACTTCAAATTAGGGTTTGGAATTTGGGGATTTCCATCAATATGCATCAATTGGTGCAATTAAAGGCTAAACCTATCTAATTCAACATCTAAAACACTTAATTAACTTAAAAAATCAAAGAAAACACCATGATACCTTATGGTGATGGTTGTACTGAAATCCCTCTTTGAAATATCCTTAAATTACTTTGGTTTTCTTGGTAAGAAATGGATGGAAATAAATAGAATAAGGTTAGATTTTAGGTTTCCTTTAGATTTTCTTCATAAATTAGCTTGGAAAATGGTGGAAGAGTGGTTTGTCCTATGTAAAGAAGAAGAAATAGGAAGAAATGGATGGGAAAAATGGCTAGGTCATGGTTTATATTGGTGGGAATTATGGAAAAATATGTTTTCCTCCCCAAAACTTTCATTAATTCTACTTTTGCCTCAAAAACTTTTGTAACTTATTCTGTCAATTCTATTTAGTTTAGATTCTGAAGTGGGGAGTGAAATAACTTATTTTTAATTCTAGTTTATCATTATGCTGCTTTCGAAACAATTTTGAGTTCTAGACAATAGGTTTCCCAAAATCCCCTTGAAGTTCCACTTATTTACGATTTTGCCATTCTATTGATTTTTCATCATCTTTAATACTTTTTCATACTTTCTTCATATAATTAACTATCATTATTCTTGATCCTTCATTATCCATGTAACTGAGAAAAATACTCTTAAATTTTATATTATATTAATTTCCTTAAATTTCTTAACTATTGTTAATGTTATCGGTCTGATATCTAAAGAAACTGCTTAATAACTATAGCATAATTCTAGGGTATTATAATGATCCACTTACATCCATACAGTCTCCTGTACTGTCTTTTAAGTTGTTACACCTCTAATTTGTCAACCTTAAACTTCCTTATATGAGTCAGACAACCCTATATCCTAACATGTTTAAGACTAGGGGTCCTATTATGCCACATCTTTTAAGGAGTTGAAGGGATATATTTTGATGGAACACGGTTTAGAATATAGCATGTTGTCTGCAATGCATATGCCTACAGGTTTGTAAGCAAATCTATAAAATCCATCATACTATGTACCATGTCCAATAAGGTATGATTCCTCCTTTCTGATACACCATTGAGTTGTGGTGTTCTAGGAGGAGTAATGATGTGAACCCTAATTGACTTTTTTTTAGACCCAACACCTTTACGCTTGGTAAACGACCCCCTTATAAAGCCAAATAAAATTTGAAATAAGAAACCTCAACTCGTTGATGAACCTATTTCAAGAACCATAATATAATTGTAGAACACTACAAAGGGATTAGCTTTGATAAGTTCTAATGATTCTAGTAAGAACTAAAATTGAGATAATTTCTCATAAAGTTTATTTTTATCAAAATCCGAAGTTATGAAAATTGATAGGTTGTATAATTGTATTAAAATTAAGTGTACTAATGAGTTTTGGGCCTGTTTTGTATTAACTTAAAGCCCCAAATGAGTTTTAGTTATTTCTTTTTTTATTTAGGAAGCTTACACTTGTCTAGGAAGCTTATCTTTATCTACGAAGCTTACTCTTATCTGGGAAGTTTATCTTTATCTAGAAAGTTTATCCTTATCTAGGAAGCTTATTATTATCTAGGAAGTTTTAATTAGGGTTTTCCATATAGATAAATCGCTATAAATATTTAGCTAAACTCATGTGATAACTTCAAATTTTGATTAAAATAAACTTTATGAGAATTCTCTGTATTTTGGTTTTTGCTAGAACCATTAGAACTTATCAAAACTAAACCATTTGTGGTGTTCTAAAATTATACCAAGGTTCTTGACACAGGTTCATCAACGGGTCAAGATTTCTTATTTCAAATCTAATTTTTCTTTCTAAGGGATCTCTTACCAAGCATAAAGGTATTGGGTCTCAAAGCAAGTCGATTGGGGTTCACATCAATTTGGTATCAAAGCTTAGCCTCTAAATCAGATTTGCATATCTTTATTTTACATTGTTATCACATTTTCTTATTTTCATTCCTCCCCGTATGTTTATGTTTGTTTTTATTTCTTCCCTTTTGTGTTATTTTGTTTAATTATGTCATAAAACTATTTGTCTTGGCTTAATATTAAAATTAAAAAAAATTAATTTATTTTTTGCTTCGTTTGCATAAATTATTTTTTTCTTGTTTTCGTTTGTTTTCATTCTTTTTCGTTTGTTTTCATTCTTTTTTAGTTTTGTGTCTCTTACTTATTTAAGTCATATATTTGTTTGTTTTTGGCTTAAAATAAATTCAACAAAAAAAAAAAGAAAATTTCTCAGATTCGTTTTACTTAGACTTTTTTTTTCTTTTGTTTTTGTATCTTTTCATTTGAGTCCGTATCTTTTCGTTCATTGTTATTTAATTTTTTTTTTGTCTTATTACCTTTAAATCTGTTATTCTTTTTATTTTTTTTCAATCTCCACTTATTAATTTTGTTCTGATTTGTTTAAATTCATTTCTTTGTATCTTCATTTCATTAATTGTTATTTATTACGTTTTTCCTAGTATGTTTGTTTTGAGTTTTTTTTTTTATTTATTCTATTCTACTTGTGTCAATAATTTTCATTGTTGGTTAGGAGTTGAAAGCTCAAAAATTGATAATTTTGATTTGGATTATCACAACTAGTAAAGAAACCAATAACACTCAAGAAATAGCCATTGCCTTTAAATTAGAAGCGTTTGAAAAACAGTTGCAATTTGGAGAGATGAAAGATCGAATGAAAAGATTAGAAGGCTCGGTCTCAAGAGGAAAAAATCCAAATGCACCAAGAAAAGTAATGAAATTTAAAGAGGAGATGCTCTAGAAATATTATAGGAGAGTTTTTTAGGAAACTAATGAAGAGTGTGAAAGGTGAAAAGTCGAGCAAAGAGCTAAACATCAAAGAAGGAAAGCTAAAGAGAAAGTTGCATCATGTCAATAATAGAACAACCTAAAGATGAGATTGAGAATGGTGATGTTGAAAACATAATAATCCACCCATTGAAGTCAATTGGGAAACTAATTTGGTAGATAAATAAATGGCAAAAGAAAATAAGACTCCATCAATAGAAGTTGTTGTTCATGAAGAAATTTCCATAATTAAAACTCATCTAGAAATATTAGATGAAAAAAAAAGATGTGATTCAATTAGAAGTGCAAGAAGATAAAGGAATGAAGGAGAATGATTTATTTCTCTAGATAAATAAAATTAATGTTGGATTCTTGAATATTTCTATAATGAATTTTGTTTCGCCTCATGATATCTTTGATGTTTCTATAAAAGGTTTTTAGATTTTATTCCTACAAGTCATCAAGGATTTTAATACTCTTTCCCTATTGATTCTCCACCTTGCACTTATACTCTTTGAATTTCTCAAAGTCCTCATACTTGTGCTTGTAATATCCTAGAGTTAAGCCACAGTTATTTAGTAATTTTTTTATATATCGAACTGAAAACGCCGATGACAGTTAAGAAATTTAAGGAAATAATATAGTAATTAATTAAAGTTAAGTTTTCTCAGTTGCATGGCTAATGAGAAATTAAGAATAATGATAGTTAATTATATGAAGAAATTATAGAAAAGTATTAAATATGATGGAAAATTAATAGAGTGGAAAAATTGTAAATAAGTAGAACTTCAGAGGAATTTTGGGAAATCCATTGTCCACTACCTAGAATGACTCTAAAAGCTATATGATAATAAACTACAATTAAAAATAAGCTATTTCAAACCCTATTTCAGAATCTAAAACTCAACAGAATTAACAGAATAAACTACATAAAGTTTTGAGGTCAAAGTCTAATTAATGGAAGTTTTGGGGAGGAAATTATAATTTGCCATAAATCCCACCAATATAAGCATGTCTTAGCCAAATTCCCATTATCTTTTCTTCCTTCTTCTTCCTCCCACTCTTTGGCCGAACCACCATATGCTCCATTCTATCATTTTTCAAGCCAAATTTTCAAGAAAAACTTGAGAAAACCGAAGAATCCAACCTTGTTCTAACCTTCTCCATCCATTTGTCACTTGGAAACTCAAAGGGAATTAACATTTCTTCAAAGGCAGAATTTGGCATCATCACCACCAAGAGGTAACTTGAAGTTTTCTTTAATTATTTAGATTAAATAAGTGTTATTGGTGTTGAATCAGATGGGTTTGGTATTCAATTGCTATAATACCCTATAAATTCCTAACTCACATGCATGATTTAGTTCTCAGTTTGTGGTTCATTAGTCTTGAAATGGTGGGAAATAATTTTAGAGACACAGCTAGAAAGCAAACTTGATACTTTTCCGGAAAGCGGCGGTGTCGGGAACACTGTCGAGAAAATAGCAGTCCGATCAACAGAAGAATGTCTGAAATTGACCTGGGGGTAAAAGATCAACATAATGCATGTGTAATTTTGATAAAAAGAAATAAGTGAAAATCATTTAGGAACATTGAAAAAGTAACCAATGGCAAAATTATAAATAAATGAAAGTTTAAGATGAATAGTAAAAATGGATCCGTCGGAGTTACAGAATAACTCCGGAACTATTTTTATAAATAAGTATAAATTAAAATAAGCTTATTGATTTCCCACTTTAAATTCTAAATTTTGACAGAATTGACAAAATAAATTACAGAAGATTTTGGACCAAAATGTGATATACGAAAGTTCGGGGATTAAGTTGTAATTTGCCATATAGATTTTTCTATTTATTCTAACACTTAGACAAAAATTTCATCTTCTTCTTCTTCTTCCAAAGAGGCCGAACCACTCTTCTCTTCTTCTTCTTTAATTTTTATTCATTTCTTCATCAAATTCCTTAGAAAAATTTGTAGAAAACTTGAATGCTAACCTAGTTCTATCTATCTTCACCATTTATTTACAAAGAGGAGCAAAAGAATTCAAGAATTGTTTGAAGGGAGGTCTTGGTCACTACACACCATTTAGGTAAGGATGTATTTTGTTTGATTTTATTGATTAATTAAATGTTATTTAGGTTGAATTTGATGGGTTTGTAGTTAGATTGCATCAATTGATGCTAATTGATATGAATTCCCAATTTTACCTTGCTTAATTGAAGTTGTAAGAAAGGGTTTGGTGATTTAGTGTTAGATTATGTTAATTGATGTTAGAATATGTTAATTGGATATGAATAGGCAACTAATTGATGGATTGTTTGATGTAGAATTGAAGTTTTGACCTAAGTGTGCTATTTGGCTTCATTAGAGAATTTGGGTGAAAAGCTTGTTTCCAAAGCTATTTGAAGCATTAGGTGCATCTAATTACATGTCAAATATGTTAGAATTGAAATTGGAATCCTTGTCTTGAAGTTGAGTTTTGGCCAAATGCATGGTACTATTCACCATGCCTTATTTTTGCTTGTTTTCTTTATGATTTTCATAGCCAATTTGACCTCATTTGATGATGTTTATTATTGTTTCTTTGATGCCTATACCATTGTTAATAATGTAGCTTGATATTGATTGAATTAGGCAAGTCAATGTTGCACCTAAACCTAACCTATTCGCTTGCCATTGTATGCCCACCATGTGTTTGATGAAATGTCTAGTTCATTTGCCTTTGGCCTATTGCTTTGTATTCCATAGGCATACCATTTGAATGTCATTGTCACCAACGACGTTGGCATGCCAATTGGACTACTGATTTTCCTTGCCGAACCAACCTTTGTTCCATACCTTTGTTGTTTACCATAACCTTTATCCTTGCTTGTATATTGTATCTTGCAATGCCTTTGATTCAAATACTATTTGATTTGAAAGATATTGAGTTTATTGACAGTGATGATACCATTATTGCATAATGTTGTGTATTGATGTGATATTCCTTTGTATTGACATAAATGTGGTTTGACAGAGCTGCCGATTCGACAGGGTAGTGGGTACATACTGTCAGCAAGGTGCATATTGGTATTGATGCCCTAGCTGGGAAGGGTTATTGGTACTGGCCATAGGACCTGATCAGTCTTATGCCTACTTGATATGTGATCGACTGTGTGATTACATATAGTCTATGTATTTCATGGCCCTATATCTGTCTTACCATATGATTCTATGACTTGATATGACCCTTGATATTCCTATTGATTTCTGATATTGATTTTGCAAACCGACATGATTTATACTGTACCATTATTCCTTTATCATGTGTATATCATCGTTCCAACCTATATTTCATTGATGATGCATATAGATTCATTGAGTATCTTATATACTCACTTTTTCATTGTTTACCCATTTCAGAAGAGGAGTAGGCTACAGAATCCCATCGTCTGTCATCCGAGAATTTCTGCTACAGTCATTGATGTATATTTTCTATATTTCTATATTTTGTTGTACATACTCTAGCTGCTCCATGGGGTATGTATGTGTTAGCTAGGAAATGAATATGTATATATGATACTTGATGATATATGAGTTATATGATGATTATATGATATGATATGATATATGGATTGTTACTGCCATTTGCAGTAAATTACAGAATGGATTACAGAATAACAGAATGGATGGTAACTAACTAAAATGGATAATATATTGTGGTTTATAGATTGTGCATATGATACTGGGTTCTACGAGTGTCGATCGCCATTGGCATCTCCCGTGCCCTAGGACCGTCACAATCCGGAAATGGATCGTGATAAAAGGAGATGGATAGAGTTACTTAAGGATTATGATTGTGAGATTTTGTGTCATTCAGATAAGGCTAATGTAGTAGCTGATGCCTTGAGTAAAAAATCGTTAGGGAGTTTGGCTCACATTCAAGTGAGTAGGTGACGGTTGATTAAGGAATTTCAGAATTTGCAAGATTTGGGCATTTGATTTAACTTATATGATGATGGAGCGTTACTGGCTCATTTTCGAGTTAAACCATTATTGGTTGATCATATTAAGGAAGCTCAAGATATAGATCCTCACTTGATTAAGTTGAAGAACGAAGTGGAATCAGGGACAACTCCGAGATTCTCCATTAGGGATGGTGTATTGAGATATGGTAAACGGTTATGTGTTCTTGCAGTGGATGATCTGATTGAGCAAGTGTTAAGGGAAGCTCAATATACCTGTGACAGTGTTCATCTAGGTGCCACCAAGATGTATCATGACGTTAAAGAATCATATTAGTGATATGGCATGAAGAGAGTTATAATTGTCATGACCCGGTTTCTCAGACCGCGATGGTCCTAGGGCACGGGAGATGCCAATGGTGACCGACACCCATAGAAACCAATATCACATGCATAATCTATAAACCTTAATTAATTATCCATTTTAGTTAGTTACTATCCATTATGCTATTCTGTAATTCATTCAGTAAGTTTTTGCAATTGGTTGTAACAATCATATATCATACCACAATATCATCATATAACTCATAATAACATCATCAACATAATAATATCATCATCATATACATGTTCATCTCCTAGATAACCCATACATACCCATGGAGCAGCTTGATAATGATCACCAAAATAATAGTAATACAATAATCTAGAAAATATACATCAAATACTGTGGCATAAATCCCCAAAGGATGGACGATAGGATTCTGCACTATACTCCTCTCCTGAAATGGGTAAACAATAAAATGGTGAGTATAGATGATACTCAGTGAATCTACATGCATCATCAATGAAATTGTCACAGCCTAACTTAAGAGCCATGACGGTCCTAGGGTATGGGTGTTGCTTATGCTACCTGTACCACGAAGAACCCATATAACTGAACTATATGGCATGCAATACAATAATAAGCTCAAAAATGGCTTAGCAAACTTATGAAAAATTGGGCAGCATTTCCTTTATATAAGGAGCATGCCCAGCTGCAAAACATATAACAAGCACTTCAATTATATACTTCCATATCTATCTCAATATCAAGGATCCCTCTGGATCTTCACAACAACACGATATCGCATCTGATCAACAGATCACAATCACACATCTCAAAATATATAATTATATCTCCAAAATGCAACTTAGATATAAGAATGCAACATATATAGACATACATGCCAAACTTAATTTACAGTACCATGGAACCTCTATTATGTACAATATTTACAAATACTTGAGATTTGGAGTTTACATAATACTAATGTCAAAACTTCCACGGCGAGGAAAAGATGTGCCAATGGAATACGGTCCTCACAGCTGACCTGAAAATGATAACCACTAAAGGGGGTGAGTATAAAAATACTCAGTGAATCCATAATGCATAAGAATATAGTAAATGCTATAATATGAAGAATTGCCCATATATGGCCTGTATATTCAATATATTGAAGCAATAAAATAAGTACCAAGAATTTATATCAACAACATATGGATATTCATATCAAAATTTAATATATAAGCCAATCCACATATGATATAACAGGATTAAATCATATTTAAGTTCATAAGCTTTGTTCATAATAGGCATAATATTTCAGTGCAAAGTATACTATACGCAAAGGGGATCAGCCTTTACGACTAAGGAATATTTACACACCCTCCCTAGCATGGGCAAGTTTATGTATTCTAGAGAATATTTCATGCCCTCCCCAGTACGGGCTAATTTAATTATACTAGTATGCACACAGTCGGTGGAATTTTACATTACCCATCGAAATAGTCCTGTTTTAATATCATATGCTTGTGTCTCAATAAAATCACTTTTTATATATCAAATAAAGCTTAAATAGCTGTAGAATGATCATATATACATATATGAAGAATAATAGCAAAAGTTGGAAATTTGCCAAAAATTTGCCCAGACGGGCCCGGATGTGCTGCCGCAACTGGCTAGCAAATTACAGGTTCATTTTGAGATTTTGTAACACCTCAACCTAAACCCTATAGGGACCCTTAAGGGGGACTTAGGGGGAAATTTTTTTCTTTCTTTATAATATGCTTATATGATGTATATATGCATGAAATTGATAGTTTTGCATGTTATATGACCTAATTTTAGGCATAGAAGTGATTTAAAGTCAGTTAGGACAAAATCGGGTAATTTTGAATTTTTGGTGAACTGGGAGCAAAATGGTCATTTTACAGCCCCTTCAAGTTTTTATGGATTTAACATTATTTTTGAATAAAGAAAAGAATAAAAGTGAATGTAAATGGACTTATTTTATTTATTTGAAAATCATACAGAAAAATAAACCCAATTGAAGACAATTCCGGGTAAGCAGCTCAATTGAGGTGCTTGAGGTGCTTCGGTGTGCACTAAGGGCATTAT
>CANXYC010718934.1:0-11100 GCA_948193065.1 Aleurites moluccanus
AAAAGGAAATTTGTGATTTTAAACATTTTAAATATTATTTTATATTTTTGACTGGATGAATTGTTATAGTGGTGATGATGAGTTTGGGAACCCAAGAGGGGTTATTTGAGTTAATGTTGTTTGCTCTGTGAGCTATTTTGAAGTGTTTATTCTTTTGTCTTAGTGGGTAATATTATAGTTTTGAGAGAGTTTCTGTCAAAATTTCGATAAACTCTCAGGAGTCAATTCGTAATTTATTAAGTTAATATGTATCTTTATATTCTAATGTCTTCTTTATGCTATTCGGTCTAGGTATTCAGGAGTTTCCTAACCGTCAGATTTCAGGTGCTCCGAAAAGAGCTAGCAGGTTAATGGTCATCAAGTTGTGAGTTGATATATTTAATTTAACTCTGCATGCAAGTATTGATAAATGCATTGATGGATGAAATATATGTATATAACTATTATTATTGCATTAAATTTAGTAGCATGATATATGTTTATGTCATATTATATGATGTTGATGATAATGATAAATAACATTGTATGTATATGTTTACGATGGAAAATAGGGTGATGTGGAATCTACCACTAACACATAAAACACCAACGATGTAACGTGACCTAACATGATATGATATGATGATGATGTTATTTACAGGGATTGTTTAGTTCGAGTTGATGTCACCGTGACCCCTGGATATGGATAAGACAGTATAGGAATGCCTGGTTTGAGTTGATCTTATCGTGACCCCATAGTTGGAATTTAAGAGAGCCAAGAGAGTGGGTCGGCTCCCTATTTATGATAAACGAAAACATAGATGAGGTTGTATTCCACGGACATTTTCCATCATGTATGTTATGTATGTTTATGGATGATTATGTGTAATGTGACATTTCATGTAGATTAAATAAATGACCTGCATGTTAAATTAATTTATATCAGCTCATTGAGTCGAATGCTCACCCCTGTTCAAATATTTTTCCAGGTTCCGGGTCGAGCTTAAAGAGATTTAAATTTTTAAGTTGAGTATTTCTGCCTCTTAATTCTCAGGCAGTAAAATTATTTAATTTATTATGTTATTATTTTATATTCACTGTATTAAATCTTTAGAGCTCCGCATTGTTATTTTCAATGTCAGATTTATTGTTATTCTGTTAAGCAAAACTTAATTGATGTTAAATTATGAGGATTATGTTGAATATGTGGGCTTATAGTTCTTGTTGGTGACAATTATAATTGTCATATTACAGGTTTTATTGTTCAGTGGTAAGTCAGGCTTATTACGGGTTCCGGAAGCCTTATACTTTCCTGTTCTCTAGTGCCGGTCACGTGTCCAATTAAAGTCGGGTCGTGACAATGTTTATCTGAATTAGTGAAAATTTTGTAAAGAGAATCATGGAATCAAGTGTATTAAGAATCAAGTGTATTAACATTCTTATTATATATAATTGAATATTACATATAAAATTCAGATTTCATTGATAAAGGGTTTACATTCTTATTATTGTTCTTGTTGTTATTTTTGTTTTGTTTATTTTTTATAATATATATATATGAATTAAAACACAACAGTTAATGATGTGTTAGATTCTTAAATTGGATTCTTTGTGGAAGTATATTAGACAATAAATATACAAACTATATATCAATTAGTTTTATTTTAAGTTGATGAATAAATACAACTATTGAAAATTGAAATCAATATTTACATGGGTCAATAAATAGTGAATTTATAGTTTAATTAATTATCATAATTGATAATTAAATATTATATATAAATTTCAGATATCAGATTTTATCATAATTGATAAAGGGTTTACTGTAATAAATTTATCCGTAATCCGAACCGATAAATCTGTTAATTGAAATGATCCAATCTGATGGTGACCTGAAACTCGATAGTAACCCGAGTAGTTGACCATATGACCCGTTGACAATTTGATTTTGATGACGACCAAAACTCGATCATGATCCAACCTTTTGACGATCTGATTTATTAACGATCAGATCAGACAACAACCCAAATTTAATGATGATCCGATCCATAAATTCACCTGATCTGTTAATTATCCAATCCAAAAGATGATCCGGATTAATAATGACCTGATATGATTGGTGATTTTATTCGATGATGACATTATCCGATTATGACCCGAATTCAAAATTATTTTGACTTAAATTTAATTCAAACTCAAAATAATCAATTTAAAACCGACTCAACCCGCTCATTTGCCATCTATAAACTTTTTATTCCTTTTTGAAAAATCCAATATTATAATGTTATCATTTTTTTTTTTAAAAGAAAAATGCAAAACTAGCATTGAGCTCGATCCGTTTTAGCGCTTTGCATGTGGCTCATGGCTGCTAAATTTGGCTCGTTACACGCGCACGTGGAGGGAAGTATTGCGCACACTATAATTTCTATAAATTAATACACTTTAAATTAATAATTTTTATTATATAATAATTTTTACAATCCTAATTTAAATATATGAATTAAATTAATAATTTCAATTAATTAATAAAATAATATTTTTAAAAAAATTTATATATAATTATATAATCTTATTTATGTTATAAATTAATAATTTGATAATATTATATATATAATAAACTATGATATTTTATTAAAAATATAAGTATGTATTTATTTTTTTTAATTTAAATCTAATTGAATCTTATTTATAATTTTTCTTATTATATCTAAAATTTATTTAACTTATATTTTATTAATATTTTTTATTTTAATTAATTTATATTCAATTTATCACATATTATTTTTTAATTCATTTAACTCATATTATAGATTGATTATAAAATTGATAAAATATAATAATTTTTTAATTAATTAAATATTATTTGTTGATTTATAAATATTATCTTTAAATTAGTAAATTATTAATTTATAAATTAATTAATATTTCTTTTAATTAATAAAATTTACTAGTCTCAATATTATTAATTTATAAAATTTTTACTGTAGTTAGGAGTGATCATTTGGTCGATTCGATTTAAACTGAATTAAATTTTTTAAAAATTAAATTAATTAAACTTAAAATTTAAAAATCAAATCAAATCATATATTTTTTATAAGAATTATTGAGTTGAATATAATCGACATATTTTGATTATGTTTATTCGATTTTTTAGTAATATATATATCGAATCAAATTGATTTTTAAATCAAATCGAATTGAACAAATTTTTTGAATAATAAAATTGAATACACATAATTAAATTTAATTCGATTCAATTTTTTAACTTTACAATTTTTTTTCACCCTTAATGCATACATACACGTGAAGAAAAATATATATATTAAAGGTGTTCATAAATAGTCTAATTCGACCCAATGTAATTCAATTCATAGTTAAATATTAATTTATTAAGTATCATAGGTTGGGTCGATTCTAAAATTTTTCAATTCGTAAGTTACGTTGAATATTACATATGTTAGTTTGTGAATCGATCCAACTAGTCCGCATGAACCCAAGTTTAGAAAAATTTAAATCAACTTAAATGTAATTTATTTACAATAAGTTCATATGTACATTAATATTAAATGTGTTAAGTTTTAATAAATACAATATAATTTTTGAGATTTTATTTGAATTTTCTAAAAAATTTTAATTTCAAATACTTTTCTCTCTGTGAAGATATTATCTCATAAAAAATGTGTATAATTCTTAATTCTTATATATTATTTAAAAATGAAAAAATTTCATCTTTATTATTTTCTTTATAAGTCGAAAAATTTACATTAAAATATATTTTAATTTAATAAAATAAAAATTAAATTTATTTTTTAAAAAAAAATTAGCAATGACTTTCTAAAATTTATATAAAATGCTTACATATTTTGATTTTAGTTTTGTTTTTAAAAATATTTTATAATAAATAATAAAGATGAAATAATATATATATATATGTTGTGGTTGAATGCACTTCAAATATTTTAAATACATTTCAATTATTATACACTATTGAATGGTCAACGGTGGAACCCTAGCGAGCGGCTGATCCCTAAGGGTGCTATATATTATACATTATTGAAAAAATATATATTCGCCTTCTCAATTTTTTTAAAAAAATTGTTTGTCCCCTCAAAATATAAATAATTATTTGTGTTAATTAAAAATTAAATTTTAAGAGCTTTAAAAACTTTCTCTATATTATATTTCTTTAATTTTTCATGTTATTAATATATGTGGCATAATTTATAACTAATAAAAATTAAATATTCTAAAAGAGCTTCAATAAGATTATTATTATATTAATCAATTTTCATGATAGTTTTAATTCTATATTTTTAAATTTTATAATAAAAAAATTGCTTCAATTATATTACAGTTGATGGTGGATTCATAATTTTTTTTTTATCAATATTGACAAAATATATATAAATATAAGTAGAAATAATAAAAAAATAAATAGAGAAAAATTTATTAATATTGATAATATTATGGATATAACAAAAATAAATAGAGAAAAATTATTAATATTGATAATATTATGCATATGTACATAAAATAAAAATAAATATATTAAATATATATTTTTAGAATAAATTAAATTAAAATTTCAAAAAAAAAAAAAGATTTGAAATTGAAATTAATCACTTTTTATTATTTTATAAAATAAAATTATTGGGTATAATTAAATAATTATATTAAATAACTGTTTACAATAACATTGAAAAAAAAATTATAAACAAAATCTTAAAAAAAAATGCTAAATTTACATGTGGCAATAGCAATACCCAGAGAAGGTGATAAAGCCATGGTTATTAAAATCGGATCGAACCGATTGATCGAACTAAAAAAATTATAAATTGAACTACAGATCGAGTCGATTAGTTTATTTTCTCTGTTCTCAAAGAATCGAATAAAAAATCGATGAACCAATTAGTTAATCGGTAAACCAATTGAACATATCACCTTTTTCGATTTGAGAGATTCATTTTTTTAATTTTTTAATTTTTTTTAATAAAAATGAAATTATTTTTATAAGTAAAAATGACGTCATTTTACGTTAAAAAAATTAAAAAAACTTTAGTAGACCTTATATATATTATTAATTTAGCTATAATTATATTATATTTATTTTTATCATATATATAATAAATATCAAACTATATATATATATATATTAAATTTTTTTTTTCAATTTAACCGATTTAATTTTAATCCAACATCGACCCTCAAACCCTGCCTCCGTTACTTCTGAGAACATTGGATAAAACGGGACATGTGCCTGTAGCAAATTCAAGCGTCATGGCTCCTATTGAAAACATGATAAACAAAAGCGCAGACCGAATTAGCCACCCATATTTTTTTAAAAATATTATTAATAAAAATAAATATGAATCATCATTTAATTTATTTTTTAAAAAATAAATAAATTTATTAATTAAATTAAATAACAATATATTTTTTATATTTTTAATCCTTTCATATATAATTAGGGGATAGAAAAATTTAGCTAATTAATTTTGATAAAATGATACAATTGTGAATAATTTAAAAGTTTAAAATATAATAATTTACTTTTAAATAAATAATAATATTTTTATAATATAAAAAATATATCATTTATTTTATTTCACACTTAAATTTTCATCATTTAATTTTTAATTTTATCAAATATGATATAACTCTGAACTAATGAACAGTGGTTAGACCTACATAACACATTTAAAGAAGTCAACTTATAATAGAGTGGATGTTTTCCTTTTTTTTTTTTTTTTTGGTTACAAGGAAGGGAAAAACAAACTAAGGAAAACATATCCAATAAAAAAAACAAAATGCATGAACAAGGGACACATAACAAATAATATTGGGCCAATAAATTTAAACTTGAAGCCCATTGCAGGCCTTAATCTAACTCAACTGTCAAGATGAGATTGTGACAGCTAGGTGTAAACAACCTAGTAAGGTTACAATTTCTATTTAATTAGTGACGTAGTCAGTTGTTTTTGCATTAGTTTGTGAAGTAGTTGCAGCTCATCTTCTCTCTCTCTCTCAACAAGTGGCTTGGCGAAATGAATGATAAGTTTCAGTTTTCAGTTCCAAAAACTTCATTTCATGGTATAAGAGCTCTTGTTCTTATTCTGAGATTTTTTTTGTTCCTCTTTACAACGACAAACTCACCATCTTATTGTATGATCAATTCCTTGGCTTGGCATTAGAGAAAAGCATTGGCTTAAAAAAGAATAAATTATTTTATTTTATTTTTATTGTTTTTTTATTATTAAAAAGATATCATAGAGGAAATAAAAAAAAAAAACGTTGATTCCAATATATCATTAAGCTAAAACTCATTAAATGAGAACTCTTATTCAAAACTTTATTATCTTAAACAAACTTTCAATATCATTAAGCTAAAACTCATTAGTTAATATTTTTTTAACACTAATCCTGCTTTGATTCATGTAGTATCATTTAAAAAGACTCAATTTAACCGATATAAAATTTTAGTTTATAAACAGAATCTCATTTATGGATTCTGTTTTCTATGAGTCTGCAGTTCAAGGCAAAATTCACCCATTCAATAGTTCGCGTTTTGATCTTTTACTTACCCCAAACCACACCTCTTTATAAAGATACAGATGTGCCAGAACTCCAAATCACCAAACCACCAGTTTTTCTCTGAAAATATTTTAAATATAAAAAATGAAAATAAACAAAAAAAGGGACATAATAGTATTGGTCAGTAGATGAAAAAGAAATATCTATTTAGATGTCTATTGAATAATCTTCCTGCGTATGATTATACCATTAAATTGCCAATGCCTTTCCCCCCTCCCTTGAACCATGGAAGATACATTCACAACACATCATTGCATACCAAGCAGTACAGCAGAAGCAGTGATGTGTACAACAAAACACGTACAGCAGAGCATAAAACATCAATAATTACACCAAGCATGAAAATGGTCCAAAATTACCAGACATTATTTCTTTTCTGATGGAATGAAATAATTACTAAAATCATTATGCAGTATCCCTTTTCAATGGCCAGTTTACACTTCATCAACAGTTTATCTCATCTCTAAGAAAAATGTTTTTTTGTCCACATCATTAATGCACCATTCATTGGCTTGACAGTTACTTCAGGAAAAAAAAACATATTGCAAAATGATCAGCTTGTCAGAGTAAGTTGTTGATACCTAGCTGTTGCACACATATAGCTGTTATTTATCAACTTCTTATCTCCTTCAGATTTCAACTATCAACTGTATTAAGTGAAATCAAGCAAGAATAGTTTCTCAGTGTATTCAATTGTGAACACCATGGCTATGGCATCTGCTATCACAAATGCTTTGAATGCTGAATTCTTACTAAGAATTGCAGTTCCTTGATCTTCGTCACCATTTTCAGTACTTCTATAACCACCAGGTAATGTGAATGCTGTGGCAAAGGTTACAGTTGTTACAAGTGCACTACCAAATGGGAGTCTCTAGCTTTCTCAAATTCAAGAATGAAATTATCTTTCTTTATAATAATTTCCCCTTGCGGTCCGCTACCAAGATCCTTCATCCACTCTAAAGTTTCTTTCTGCAACCGATGGACAGCCATAGAATCAATACTGGTTAATTAGGCTCTAACTGAGACAATCTCAGAGCCTTGAAAATGATTTTAGTACTAACAAGTATATATAATCAAGTTAATTAATTTGTTAACTATTAGCTGACCATGTGGCGGGGAGAGCGGCTAAGTAATTTGTTGATATTAGAAAAGTTACGTCTGTGAAGAGCAAAGTGATCTCCTTTTGCTTGGTGCATAAGATAACAAAGATGCGATTGCAAAACAGCCAACAAATGGAGAGGTGTATTCCCTTTAACATCTTTCCCATTTATTAGGTAGACTGAGGCTGAATTTTTAAGGACTATTTTTAATGCATAATCACTGCATAGTGAAGAATGGTCCAATCTCTATCATCAACAAGTTTCCAGCAACCAGGAGATTTAGATATAATCTCTACCATTGATTTTAGATTGGCTTGGCAAGCAGCCAAATGAAGAGCCGTCCTTTTCCTAACATTATCAGGAACATATATAGGCAGCATATTTAGCACATTCTATCAGCTGTTTCACAATTCGACTGGCACCAATATATGCGGCATAATGAAGTGGAGTCCATCCACTTTCGTCTACTTCATTAGCTAAACTCTTTTTCTTGTCCAGTATTTCACGTATGATCTTTGTACAAAAGGGATTAAATAAGTTCATAAATCTCTTATTAATTAGTGTCCGTAGGTAAGATTTACGTATTCTGATGATTTAAGCACAAAATTCTAATTAAGCAAAATCAGGCTAAAATTAATAGTATAATTTTTAGTTGTTTAATAAAAAATAGCATAAAATTGAAAAACCATAACAACATAAGATTTTTAAATAAGTAAGCCTATTGAAGAAAAATAAAGTCCAAACACATTTTTCTTTAAAAAAAAGAAAAAAAAAGTCTGCAGACATATTGTATCTATTTAAGTAAGAATTGGTAAAACAGAAAAATTATAAGATATACTTCATTTATTAAAATAAATAGTGCAACTTTACTTGTATTAAGGTAGGTTTCACCTTATATAAATATAAGTTATAATTATCTCAATATAAGTGCATGAACACTATTTTTCAATGCACTGAATAATTTTTTGGTGAAACAAATCAATGAATTTTTAATTTAATAGTACAAGAGTCGTTTCATACATATAATGTCTTAAGTTTGATCTCCTATCCGAATCAAATTTAAAAAAAAATGGCAAAATAACTAATTGGATGCTCCTAATCCGGTCAATGTTGACCATTCTTTTTTGGGAGGCAATTCTCATCATATATAAGAGTAATCTCACGTACGGTTGAGATCTCATTTGATCTGGAATGAAGGTACGAACAGGTACAATTAGATAATAATTTTTCACTTTAATTGATTTAATTAGAAATTACCTCTATGACGGTGCATTACTGCTGCGTCTAAAGCCGTTTTGCCATTGGGACCATTGTAAGCCACTGATGTGCAAGTGTTGATCATTTTGAAGACTACTTGTAAATGTTCTCCCTCGGCAGCCAAATAAAGTTGAGTTTCTCCACAATCATTGGCAGAATACAGAAAATGAGGGTCTTGCTCTGTCAATAATTCCACTACATCAGGATGATTATTTCGAGCTGCCTCATGCAGAGCAGTTTCTTTCTTTTTATTAATTATCCGAAGCATTTGCCTCATCGATTCTACTTATAAACAATTGAGTCTTGAAGTTTATAGACTAATTTGATTGTACAAAACGATTAAAATTAAAAAAAATTATCTCTCAAGGTATTTAGTTTTGAACTTGATATGGGTCTAATCTAATGGAAAATGGAATAACGAATCTAACTCATTACCTTTGCCGATGACTGACGGCGTATTTTGGACAAATTCTTTCATCTAGACCTCCGTTTTAACAATTTAAAATTTTTATTCATTAATAACTTTTGTTTTTTTTTTTAATAGGAAATTTGTTTTATGACGCCTTTTAAGATATTATTTTTGTAATATTTTAATTTTTCATTTATATAAATTTAGTGATTTATTTTTTTTTTTCGGAATAAATTAACATATTAGACAATTAAGGTTTTTTGGATATTATTCCTTATAAATAGTCGTGTAAATTTTAGAATTGAGATATCTTTTGATTGAAATAAAATAATATTTCTGTATGAAAGTATTCAAATTTTAATATTTTTTAAATTAACGAATTTTGATATATATTAATCTGTTACTCATCTAAAATTAATAAATTTTTAAAAGACTTCCTCTATTAATACCTAGATCATCATTGTCTTGCACTTTTGGCCGTTCAACAGGTAATTTCACTATATCACAAAGACCATACCTTGCTGCAACATGCAAAGGAGTATCACCATTGGCATTGATCTGTAAAAGAAATGAGGGACAAATGTTGAGTAATTCTTTGACGAAGTCTGTTGATCTTTTACTTGGAGTGGCCAAGTTAAAATGCAAGATTGTCTTTAATGGGGTGAGTAGAAGATCAAGATGCCCATCGTAATTCATGAATGGATAAACCATGCCATCTTCTGCGGCAATGTATCAATAAAGACTAATGTATGTGATAATTTCCATATCGTTACTGCTGCAGCCACTGTATGCAGAAGCTTTAGCCTTGGACGCAGATGGATCCATCTTATGTTCAAATGTATATGAACCTTCTAAATTATCTGAATAACATGCCACTTCCCAGTTCCCACTTCTTAATTATTATTTCCTTGGCTAGCTTCACTAAAAAATTAAAAAGAGTAAAGACAGATGTCTAAACTCTAAAATATAGTGCATAGACATGTCGCGGTCCCAATCAAAGAAAAAAAATATATATGTTAAGAAAAGAAAAGGGAAAATTGAGTGAATTTAAAGAAAACTTGCCAGGCCTTTTTCCTTGCATGCAGTGTCCACTAGTGCATGGTTTGGATAAAATTGAGATTTAAAAATTTCTGAATTGAATTGAACTTTTGAGGTTTTCATTTTTGAATTCTCGATCTCGAATTAAATGAAAAAAAATTTATATCAAATTATCTCATAAATTCGATATAATATGGTTTGAAGATTTAAAAATTCGATATCAAATCGAATATATTTTGGTTTGGTTCGAATGTTCGAAAATTTAAATATAATTTTATAATATATATAAAAAGTATTATAAATTTATAATTATATAAATATAAATAAATGTATAAGTAATAATATGTATATCATATATTATAAATTTATAATTATATAAATATATATAAATTATTTAAATGATTCGGGAATTCAAATACAATTTGATTTGGTTTGGTTTTCAATATGGAGATTAAAGTATCTCCGATCCCATTTCATTATATTAATTCGATTTCGATTATTTTTTGAGTCTCAAAAATTTTATTTTTTTGTTATTGTTTTTATTCGAAAATTCGAATCAGTTTGAAATCTTCGCATCTCGTGCTTAGCCTTAGAGCTCATCATAGACACAATGGAAACAAGTTATTTGGTTTAGTTTTATTTAAAAAAATAGAATAAACATAAAATTTAATTTGGTTTACGAGCAATTTTATCTGATTTCAAATCGAAATTATATATATATATATA